>JAVJIF010010774.1:55000-163249 GCA_038442645.1 Agave tequilana
ATCTCGCGAGACCTACTCTCTGCATTCGTCAACATGACCGAAGAGGACGAGAGCTGCGCAGGGGTAGACAAGCGTCCGACGACACTCGCTACAGCTCCCCAGATCCAGATTACAGCCCAGGCTTAGGTGAAGTCTTGGTGCATGAAGAGGGTGTCTTTCGAAATACCATATCTAGGGTTACAATACCCTTCAGTTATGAGCAGCCATCTTCCTCTACAGCAGTAGCCTCGCCGGAACCAAAGAGAGGATTAGTCCAGTGGTCTGATGAAGAAGATGAAGATAGTGGGTACGCCTCTTCGGCGACAGTCAGCTCAGTGCGAACAGACAGAGTATCAATGAATTTGGCTGATAATGGTAATGATGACCTTCGTCGACGTTTGGAAGCTCAGGAGCAAACTTCCAAGACCCAGCAAGAAGCTTTGGACAACATTCAACAGATGCTCGCTCAACTCCTCAATAACCGGAATAATAATGACACCAGGAGTAACCATGATGAGGAAGAACATCTTAGCAATGAACAGCCAAGGACGGAGAAGTCGAAGGAGGGTTCTTCTTTGGACGCTGAAGTCCTTAAAGGCATCCAAGCTCAAATCGCATCCCTAGCTCAGAGGGATGAATTAAAGAAAGTAGGGGCAGTCCGTCCTACCCGCTGGAGTAGGATTCAGTACCATACCCACTAAAGTTCAAACCACCAACGTTACATACGTACGATGGTAAAAGCTCGCCGAACCAGCACATCTACTATTTCTAGTCTCAGACCGGTAATGTTATAGACAATGATGCCATCATGGCTAGGCTATTCATTGGCACCTTAAAGGGGGTAGCATTTGATTGGTTCCGAAGTCTCCCTCCGGGCTCCGTCAATTCTTGGATCGACCTGGAAACCCGATTCCTTTCTCGTTTCTATGAGGACGATACTGAGGTAACCATGGACAAGCTCCTCTCCACCGTGCAGAAGAAGGGCGAATCTGTCCTGACTACATTGAGCGGTTCAGAAACTTGTCTTTGATGTGCCCAGCAGGGATGCCATTACCCATGCTCTTACAGATGTGCAAGCAGAACTTCTTGGACCAAGTAGAGGTTCGCATGGGGGCTGTCAAAGCCCATATCTGGAAAGAATTGGTCGAACAAGCTGAGATAGCCGAAAAGTCAGCTAAAAAGTTTGAACCATCCACCCCTAAAGGCAAATGGGGTATGAACAACAAAGGACGCGGCGACATGGCGCAATCTTTTCAAGCCAAAGGGAAAAAGACAATGTCTGTTGAATTATCAGGGGATGCTCAGTCGAAGGCCAAGAAGAGCGGCTTCAATAATCAGGAGTTTAAGTTTCCTCCGAAATAGTACTCCTTCAAAGACGATCAGGTGGTCACAATATTCCATTTACTCCACAAAGGGAATAAAATGAAGCTACCAGAGGCTCGACGTCCCAATGAAATAGGACGCACGAATGATCCCAAATACTGCCTCTTCCACAGGATGATTCACCATCCTACCGACAAGTGCTTTGTCCTCAAGGACAGAATTCAAGCTTTGATCGACGCTGGATTCCTGACACTGAAGTCAGAGCAGAAGAAAGTCACTGCAAACATGGTGACCCTCGAGTTCGGCAAAACCCCAAAGGTCACAGTTCCTGACGGGACTTATCCAGTCCCTGCGCCACGGCTGGAACTTAAACATCCTGCGGCTGAAACTTAGGATAATAGGGGTCTTGTTCCCTTGACACTAGAGACAGGGGAAGTCATGTGGATACACACAGACCTTGTCCAAGGCGAACAATGGGATTCAAAGAAGTCCAAGTCAAAGGGCAAATCTTGCAATGTCATCTCCATCCTGCCAGACGATGACAATCTTACGTCAGCTTCCCTCAGTGATTCTGAAGGAGAAAAGCACGCTTGCACAACGCAGGCTGATGTACCTCAGCCGACGAGTACTCGATCCGGAAAATCATACTTAAAGCAGTATGAGAAAGCTACTGACGAGACACAACAACAAACGACGTCAGTACAAGTACCAGCATCCGCTTCGGTTCCGACCAAGGGAAAGGAGACGCCAAGAGAAGTTCGGTTCGACCATATCCTGAAGAAGCCTTAGGCCCAGGGCTTGACACGCCCTTTCGTTTTGACATATTAGCCCAACTGGCTAATATCCCAGCTCGTATTACTATACACGAGCTACTTCGTCTCTCAAAAGAGACAAGAGAAGCGCTCAGAGATGCGCTGGCTGATTCAGAATCATTCCTGACATATATGCCAGAGATCCCTAATGATGACGCTCAGCCTTCTTGCCCTGAATGCCATCATGTGCAGTCGAGGGTACCCGCTATCACCTTCACAGCGGAAGATATGCTTCTTAAGGATAACAAGCACGATCGACCTTCGTACTACACTGGATACATCGGTTCAACATGTATTGAAAGGGTACAGGTTGATCCGGGGTCTGCACTCAGCATCATCCCCAAAAGGCTCCTCTACTTCCTCGGTATACCACTATATAGGTTGTCCGCAACCACTACTACAATATACGGTTTTAATACCGGGAGTAGTCATCCACTTGAGAAAATTTGACTCCGTTGCCGAATCGGGAGCCTGAAGTCAGAAGTGATGTGCTATGTCATTGACGCTGACACATTATACAACTTGCTGCTAGGATGACCGTGGATCCACGCCAACTGGATCGTTCCCTCCACGCTACACCAGTGCTTCAAATATGTTGAAAATGACGCGACAGTACGAACTGTCTTCGCTGAGAAGCAACCATTCAAAGGGGTGGAAAATTACTTCACTGACGCTCTCCTGTATCAAGAGACCGGTGAAATATCCAAAGAAACATTGCCGGATGATGATGATAGTGGCAATGAGGCGGATTCAGAGTCTGAAGCAGGCATGCCAGCAATTTTGATTGGCGAACTAATTATAGCATGTCTTAATAATCCCCAATGTAACACTCCTGAAGATGAGGGTTAATGGGTAATTAATGATAATATTTCTTTTGATTATCCTGCGAGTATTGGGTTGTCTGAATCCATCAGGGATAGCACTCTACACATACCTTTACATAGACCAAGCGCGTTCAGAATACCCATGGAATCTATAGAAGGGGCTGCTTTAGTGATCCCTCCATCCAAAAAAGGTCAGTTACCGATAATTTTCGGCAGAGCCCAACCACGAGGGTCCGAAGCCACAGATTCAAGTTCAGACTCAGACACCCCACAATTTTTCCATTACGTGCGATCAGCACGCCATATGATGAAGAAAATAGGGTACAACCTAAAGCATGGAGTTGGCCTGAATTTCGAAAAGGAAGGCGTAGTTTGCTGCATAACTTTATGCCAAAAGGAAAACCTACAAATTACTATGATAACAAACGCAGGGGGTTGGGATACGTTACGCCCACACCACCAGCACGGCTCAATTCAAGGATGACGAACCAATCCCATCACATTCGGCCTCTTCCTCAGAGTGGGACTCAGACGTCAGTGTGGGAATGATGTTCAAAAATCTCACCGTTAATATGACTTCGAGCAGTCAATTGGAGCCTGCGGAAGCTACTGATGAGAAACCATGGGCTCAGCAATTAGATCTCCAATGGGAAAAGCGATTCGAACTACGCGACCCACCTACTGAAGACAAGGTGATGCAGGTCAACTTGGGTAGTCAAGATCACACTATGCCCATCTTTATAAGTGAAAGCTTATCATTTACAGAAAAGGAAGAATTAATAATACTCGTGAAGGAGTATATAGACGTCTTCGCATGGAACTACGAAGATATACCCGGACTTGATCCACAAGTAGCCATGCATCATCTGAATATCAAACCTGACGCCAAGCCGGTCAAGCAGCAACAACGTCAGTTTCGTCCGAACATTATGGAGGCTATTGAAGCCAAAGTTCACAAGCTCATTGCATGTGGCTTCATACGGGAGGAACAGCATCCAGAGTGGGTTGCTAATATCGTTCCCGTCCTCAAGAAGAATGGGAAGATACGGATCTGCATCGACTACCGTGATCTCAATACAGCCTGTCCTAAAGACGAATTCCCACTGCCCATCACCGATGTCATGATTGACAATACATGTGGATTCGAAAGAATGTCTTTTATGGATGGTTTTTCAGGGTACAATCAGATCAAAATGTACCCCGACGACGAGAAGCATACTTCGTTCCGAACACCCTTGGGGGTATACTGCTACACCGTGATGCCCTTCGGGCTAAAGAACGCCAGAGCGACCTATCAGCGAGCAATGAGTACAATCTTCCACGATCATCTCTGAAAAACGGTAGAATGCTATGTCGATGACATTGCTGTCAAAAGCCGCAATAAGAATGACCATCTTCGTGACTTGAGAACGATGTTCGACATAATGCGGGTTCATCAACTGAAAATGAATCCGACAAAATCCTTCTTGGGAGTTTCGAGTGGCAAGTTCCCTGGGTTTATTGTTACATCAAAAGGGATTCATCTTGACCCAGACAAGGTCAAAGCCATTCAGAGCATGCATCCACCGAGGAATCTTAAGGAGCTCAGAGGCTTGCATGGTAGACTGGCTTATATTAGAAGATTCATCGCAAATCTCGCAAGCCGCTATCAACCATTCACCCGACTCATAAAAAAGGGTGCTTCCTTCATATGGATCAAGCTTATCAGGAAGCTTATGAAGACATCAAGACATATCTCACAAAACCTCCAGTCTTGGTAGCACCTACATCAGGGAAACCATTCTTGCTTTATGTAAAAGCTATGGACCATTCTCTTGGTGCCCTCCTTGCTCAAAAGGATGACCATGGTCACGAACAGGCCATTTATTATCTGAGCAGGACTCTGATAGGGGCGGAATCTCGCTATAATCCTATCGAGAAGGAGTGCTTAGCTCTTGTCTTTGCCGTTCAGAAGACACGACATTATTTGGTTGGTCAAACCATACATGTCATCTCCAGGGTGAACCCTTTGCGTCTTCTCATGACGAAGCCAGGATCACTGAATTCAAGATTGGCTAAATGGGCACTTCTTTTGTCTCAATACGACATGATATTTATCCCTCAGAAGGCGGTTAAAGGCCAAGTCCTTGCAGAGTTCTTGGCCGCTCATCCAGTCCCAGAGAACTCAAAACTTCATGAAGATATTCCGGATGAAGTCTTCGAGTCTAATGTAACCTCAGAGGATGAAGTTTGGTAGATGTTCTTCGATGGAGCATCTCGAATAGGTCCTAAAGGCGGGACCATTGCCGGAGTAGGGGTAGTGTTTATCTCCCCACAGAATCATGTCCTTCCCAGAGCATTTTCTCTGACAGAATCATGCTCCAACAATGTGGCGGAATATAATGCTTTACTTATTGGCCTTCAGCTCGCCCATGGAATAGGGGTACGCTACCTCGAAGCTTACGGCGATTCAAAACTAATTATCAATCAGGTTAAAGGTGAATATGAGGTCCGCCACGAAGACTTGGTGCCTTATTATCACACGGTCATCGAATTGGCTAATTTGTTTGAAGGTTTCTACATCGGGCACGTGTCTCGATCTCAGAATACCAAGGCGGACGCTCTAGCTGCATTAGCAACAACACTAGCCCTGCCAATCGACACTGAGTATCACCTCACAGTGGCAACTCGGCACCTTGTATGCTCTAAGCATATGTTAAGAACCCGAGAAGTCTATAATGTCTCGACGGATCTTGAGCCGAGAGATTGGTGATTTCCTCTCATCGACTATGCCTTATATGGTCTGCTGCCAGATGATCCTAAAGAAGCGGCATCTATCAGACGAAGGTCTCTCCGTTTCTACTACGACCCAACTCTGAAGACACTTTACCGCCGTTCATATGACGGTGCCCTCCTCCGTTGCCTTTCCAATTCAGAGGCACAAGAAGTGCTCAAAGAAGCACACGACGGCATATGCGGAGCTCATCAGCCAGGTCCAAAACTTAAAGACAGATTGCATAGGCTTGGATATTATTGGCCAACCATGATGGCCGATGCCATCCAATATGCACGAGGGTGTAAAGCATGCCAAATTCATGCGGACTTCATACATCAGCCCTCAGAGTTGCTCCATCCAACTGTTACTTCATGGCCATTTGAAGCATGGGGAATCGATGTTGTAGGGCCAATCAGCCCCTCTTCAACCAAAGGACACCGGTTTATCCTGGCAATAACCGATTACTTTTCAAAGTGGGCAGAAGCTATACCACTGATTGAAGTTAAAACTTCCAATATGATTAATTTCATCAAACACCATGTCATTCATCGGTTTGGTGCCCCTAGGCGGATCATCCATGATAACGGTCCCCAATTCATAAGCCAGGTATTCTATCGATTCTGCGATAAATACCGAATTCAGAATGTGGCTTCAACTGGCTATAATCCCGCCGCTAATGGCTTGGCGGAAGCATTCAACAAAACGATCATCAAGTTACTCAAGAAGTTCGTCTCCTCGAATAAGCGAGATTGGGACGAAAAGCTTGGTGAATATCTTTGGGCCTACCGAACCACAGTGCGGACACCGACAGGCAATACACCTTTTTCTCTGGTGTACGAGTGTGAAGCAGTCATACCGTTGGAAATCCAGATGCCGTCATTACGAGTTGCTCTGACCACTAAGATCACATCAGAAGACAATGATCGGTTGCGTCTTCAAGAGCTTGAAGCCCTAGATGAGAAGCGGTTACAAGCTCAGCAACACATCGAGTTGTATCAAGCTCGAATCTCAAAAGCCTTCAATAAGAAGGTCAAACAAAGAGTCTTCTAGAAAGGAGATTTGGTTCTAGCCGTCAGACGACCAATGAACATGACGCACAAAACCAAAGGCAAATTTCAGCCTAAATGGGAAGGACCGTTTGTAATAGAAACAGTCTATTCAAACGGCGCATATCGCCTTATGACTTCAGATGGCGATTTACTCATGATGCCGATCAATGGCAAGTTCTTAAAGAAGTATTATCCTTGATTAAGGATCCTTCTCATGATCAAGTTAACACTACACCTCTGATCAAGACCTTCAAATCTAAGGTACACACAAAGAGAGCCTCTCTCTTCCTCCAAACGGGATCATACAACCATAAACCAGTAGAAACTTGGTCAAACACTGGTTGTCCCGAAGGAGAATCAAGGTTACACATACATACTAAATGATCCAACACCTTTAACGGTTAAGGATAGAGGAAAATGTTGGCCTTTAAGCCCAACATAAGTCCTCGACAACTCATCATGCTGACGGGAATAGCATGGCTAGCCCGACTCAAACGGTAGTTGGTAAAGGCATATCAAACCCGTTGACAACTAGGGATTTGCTAAAAATCCTAAGGGACTTGTTCCCATTTGATTCCCTCTCCAAAATCACTTACCAATTCTCATCCATAGAATGGTAAGACCACATATAAAGATCTTTCCATCCATTTCGCTATTACGTTAACACTAAACCTATGACAGTGATTTCCTCGTTTCTCCCCGTGAGAACGAGACCCCTTTTATGCTATGTTTAACAGTATAACCTCTGGCATCCATTTCGCTGTTACGTTAACACTAAACCTATGACAGTGATTTCCTCGTTTCTCCCCGTGAGAACGAGACCCTTTTATGCTATGTTTAACAGTATAACCTCTGGCATCCATTTCACTGTTACGTTAACACTAAACCTATGACAGTGATTTCCTCGTTTCTCCCCGTGAGAACTGTTGGCCCAAAGGCCATTATCCCAGTTATTTTGATGATAACAAAACATATTTAGTTATGTATTTAATATTTTTGTTTAAAAGGATTTCAGGTTCAAGAACAGGTTTTTGACGGCTCCGCTAAAAGACTCACAAGTTTGGACGCCGCAAAAATGAAGATTCCTAAGCTATGCACAACTAGGATGCTTCGGGATCAAGATGATGATGTGAAGATCAAGACAAGATCAAGAAGACAAAGAAAACAAGATTTGTATTTTTATTTTCTATTTTAGATATTTTGTCAAAGCTAGATATTAGAAGTAGAGCTATGGGATTATCACACACACACACCTTTTTAGTTAGGTTCATGACTTCAAAAAGATTTTCAATTTCCATTTTCTAACTTAGATTTAAAGCGAACATGTTTGGAAATAAACTTTTTAGAAAGACAATAGTTTTGGAAAAACAATTTTATGGAAAAACAAGTTTTTATCAAAGGATTTTTATCAAACTATTTTAACATGATAGAAGTATGACATATGCTCATACTCTATGTTTTTACAAGTTCCAAAAATTTAACCCTAGACCTAAAACCAAAAACCCCAAATTCTGGTTCTGGAAGTTCTGATATTTCAGAACTCACAGTAACCGGTCGACCGACCCGGTCGACCGATGTGCACAAACTGTGCATGTCTATATCAGTCGACCGACCCGGTCGACCGAGGCACAATTGCGTTCACAGGATTTTTCGGTCGACCAACCCGGTCGACCGCAGAGCCCCAACGGTCACATTTTTGACCGTTGGCGGTCGACCGACCCGGTCGACCGGACTCTGTCAAAAGTTCTGACAGATCCAACAACAGCTATTTTTTTCTGGCTGATTCTCTTTTGGGATTTGACACCAACAATTTTGTGAGGCTGTTTTTGACCCCTATAAATAGAGGGTCACCTCATATTGATAAGACAACAATTACAAAGAAATTCCAAAAGATTTTACAAGAGCGTTACAAAGAATTTCAATTCCTTTCTTTTACAAAAGATTTCTCAAAGCCTAAATTCCCAACACCCAACTTGTAGCCTATTCCTCTACCTTCTCTCTAGTTTTTGCACACCACAATCCCAAGCTCTACATCTATATCATTGGCTCTAGGATTGTGCAAGTGAGCTATTTTGATCAAGTGTGATCATCTTTCTTATTGAGTGAAGTTGTAGAGGCATCGGCCTCAAGGGAGCTAGTGAGCTTCGGGTGGTGTTGCGGCATCACAAGTGTAGGGACAAGTGTGTCCTTGTATTGGCGATCCGGTGGGATCAACGATAGTAGTGCAAATCCTTCAAGTGTGAAGGCGGGGACGTAGAGCGTGGCTCGAACCTCGGAAACACATCCTTGCGTTTGCGTTTGCTCGAATTTTCTCTCAACTCTACTCCTTTTAAATTCTTGCACCTTTATTGTTCTATTTATTGCAAATCTATATTTGTGCTATTTGTGTGTTAAATTTTAATTCCGCATTATTGCCATAATTCATATAGCCATCACCTATTCACCCCCCCTCTAGGTGATTTCAATTGGTATCAGAGCATAACCCTACAACTTAGGTCTAACCACCTTAGGGAGATCCATATTTGGCTATATACATTTTTGTTGCATTTATATTTGCTTGTGCATTCATGGCATCCATGGACTTCTCTAGCATTAAATCCCCACCCAAGTTTGATGGTTTAAACTTTCCCATTTGGAAGGTGAAAATGAATCTCTTCCTTAAATCCCTAGGAGTTAGGGTAGCTAGGGCCATTACCAAAGATTTTATTGAACCCACTAGTGATGAGAGCACATGGTCCGAGGATACTTCCAAGACTATGAGGCTAATGCTAGGGCACAATATGCATTAACCCAAGCATTGAATGAGGATGACCTTGCACGCATAATTAATTGTAAATCCGCATTTGAGGTTTGGAACATACTCATTGTGACTCATGAGGGAACGTCTCAAGTCAAGAGAGCCAAAGTTGACTTGCTACGTTCTCAATATGAGAACTTTTACATGTTTGAAAATGAGAGCATTGATGATATGCTCACCCGTTTTACAAAAATAACTAATGCTCTTTCTTCCTTAGGCGACAAGATTGATAATGATCAAAAGATAAGGAAAGTGATTAGAGCTCTTCCCAAAGCTTGGGAAGTCAAGGCGACCACACTCAAGGAGCTTAACGACAAAGAGGAGATGGACTTCTCCGGCTTCATCAGAAATCTCAAGACGCATGAGATGGAGATGAAAGTTAGAGAAGAGAGGGAGGCACCAAAGAAGAAGACGATTGCCTTCAAAGCCACTCCTACTACCATTGAGGAAGACGACTCATCCGAAGATTGCGATGAGGATTTCGCCATGCTCATCCGGAAGGTGGGCAAGATGTTTTACAAGAAGGGACGGCAAAGTAACTTCCGAAGGGGGAATCCTCAAGGAAGGTACGAGAAGAAAAGAGAAGAACCCGGTCCTTGCTTTCATTGCAAGAAGATCGGTCACCTAATTGCCGATTGCCCCGCTCTCCAAGCAACCACCTCCAAGAACGGAAGAAGAAGAAAGCCTTGGCCGCTACATGGGATGACTCGGAGTCGGAATCCGAAGAGGAGCACGACGCCGCTAACATGTGCTTTATGGCACAAGGTGAGGATTCATCTAAGGTATGTCTAGAAACTTCTATTGATGATGATGATCTCTCAATGGATGAACTTGCTCAATTTTTGAAGAATTGCAACATAGGTATGAGATTTCACAATCTCATAATAAGAAATTGAAAAAGGAAAATGATATTTTGAAGAACAAACTTGAAATTTGTTTAAAAGAGAAAATGAGTTATCTAGTTCTTTTGAAAAATTGAAAAGTGATTTTGATAAGTATAAGGTAGCTAATAAAGGAAAAACCCCCATGATTTCTAGTAATAAAAATATTTTTGTTGAAATTCAAAAACGTGTTGATTCTTTAGATAACACTTTAAAGAAATGTGCATTTGATTTTAACAAGCTTGCATCTAAATTTCCTAAGGGAGTAGCCCAAGGGAAACATGTTCATCATAAACATGCTACACATAAACATGCACACACACATAACCATGCTTTTATGTACAATAGTGGTAGAATTTTTATTTGCACGTATTGTGGCCGCAAAGGCCATTTAGAAAAATTTTGTTATGCTAAGAACAATGTTAAGAATAAATTTGTTTGGGTTCGCCCCGGATCTAACCCAAAGGACCCACTAAGATTTGGGTACCAAAAGAGCCACCGAATTTAAATGATACAGGTATAGGTCGATCTACCCCCTCCAAGACTTAGGAGGAGGTGGTGCCCGGGTGGTTGATGCATCGGAGCTTAAAGAACAAATCGTGTTTGCATCGCTATCGTGGAGGCACCTATTTTGGAGATTGCCCTTAAATTGGTAACATCTCCATTTAAAAGTTTTTGATTTTTAGTCATGTATACATATGTATAGAATTGATAGTTTGCTTTTGTACTCTATTGATATATGCTTGTATAGAACTACTTTTCTATCATATTGTATATGTGCCTTGTGTTAACTTCTATATCTTTTGTTTCATGCCTTGTTTATTGTTTGTCCACATGTATAGTTTATAATTTGTGATTATATACTTGTATACATATACACATTATTTTCATAAATAAAAATAAACATTTGCAAAATTTCCTATTTAAACAAACACCTTAAAGATGGCAATTGCGCACCTCAACTCATTCAAGAGGAATCAAGAGGATGAAGTTCAGAACCCGTCACTGGGTATTCGGCTTCAACATCTTTAAAATCTTTGTTTAAATATGAAAATTAAAATTAAAAAGGGATTGCATGAATTTTGATGTTGTAATAACTTAATGAAGATTTAAAACCTGTTGGTGTATTCCTATATGTTTAATATATCATACCTATTTTGACTACAAATTTCTTTAAAATTTTTTTTTTTTTTGGGCCAGATGCTGTTAACAGATTTCAGGCAAAGCCGGTCGACCGACCTATAAAGCCCCGGTCGACCGACTCAGCCTGAGAAGAAATTTTTATTTCTTTTCTGTTATCGGTCGACCGACTATATGTCCCGGTCGACCGATCAAGTCTGCAGAGTTCTCGGGTTAATTCGGTCGACCGACCCGGTCGACCGTTCTGAAAATTCAGAACTCTCGGGTTGTTTCGGTCGACCGGACCGGTCGACCGATCGTCGAATTCTGCCCTATATCTGTCATTTCCTTTCACTTTTTTCTCTCTCTCTCTCTCACTCAGCCGACGAACCCGACTCTTTCCCTCTTCAAAAATTTTCTTTTTCTCTCCAATCTCTCAACCGATCCCAAATTAATTTAAAACCTACTCCCAACTCCTTCTTCTACTTCCAGATCTTCAATTTCAGGATCATCCATCCGCTGGATTCGGAGAAATTCGGTTTTCACTGATCTAGGGTTTCAGTTCTTCAAGATTAAGGTAAAAATCCGATTTTTGACTCTGTTTTCATATCTTGCCTTGGAATCAACTATCTATTGTCATCAATTCTAGGTTTCTAAGCATCTAGATCAAGCCCTAACTTGTTTAAAACCTAAAAAATCCAATTTTTATTCATCATGCCGAAACGATCTCGAACTGAGAAAGGGAAGGCTGTTGCTCAACCTTCATCTCAGGTTCCTAGACCCGTTAGGCTCTTCCTAAATGATCTTGCTGCTGATCGGTACTCCCATCTTTCCACGAGGAACATTAACTCGGGGAGATTTGTTGTTATTCAAGATTTCGAACACTTGAATATTCCTCACATCCTGCAGTCCAACAATTTAGTGGAATTTTTGACCATCAAGGAGCAAGTTTACACCTCTCTTGTTCCTTACTTTTATGCTAATTTTGAATTTGATGGTAATCGTATCACATCTACGGTTTTAGGTAGGGACATCGACCTTTCTATCGGTCGATTTGCTAGGATTCTGCATCTCTCCACTGGTGGAGCGGATGTGTATACCCATGATCTGCATGACTTTGAATTTCCGGAGGGTGAGTCTTCGCTCACCGCATCCACTCTTATCCACGGGGATGACAACCCCGGTCTAGTAAGGAACGAAGTTGTGAGTAGGTTCACTCTCACTGCTCAGGTCCTTGCTAAGATTATTTTCTTCAACATTGTCCCCAAACATGGTGAGTATAGCCATGCTCGGGGTTCTGTGCCATTGATTATCTATTGCCTTCTTCGAGGCATTAAGGTAAACTTTCCTCGAGTCATAGCATCTCACATGGCTTCTGATCAGATTCGTACTGCGGGTAGAAGCTTGCCCTACGGCATGCTAATTACCCATCTTCTTAGGGCTCTTGATTTTGATCTTTCTGCCGAAAGTCCCTCCAATTCCTTGACCAACATCAACGGAGTTGTCCTGAAGATGATGGAAGCCCAGCTGCGTAGACACGCTCCTGTGCAACCACATATTCCTCCTGTTGGTCCTGGCTCATCATCTGCACCAGGATCTTCTTCCTCTTCAGCCCCTGTTTTTCCTCCTGAGTTTCAGGCCCTTCTCTCTTCGGAGGTCCGCTCTCAGATCAAGGCGCACCAGGCCTGGGTCGAGAAGCGCGACGCAGCTATTCGTGCGGAGTTGGATGCTCGTGCCATTCAGGATGCTGCTTTTCGGGCGGAGATCCGGAACAACATGTCATATTTTGCTGAGTCCATGAGATTCGTGGACGTTCAGTTTCAGGCTCTTTTCACAAAATTGACATGCTCGTTCCTGACCGTACTCCGATTGCTTGTCGACTCCCAGCCACCGGTCCTCCATTCCCTCCCAGAGCTCGTTCTTCTGTTCCACCACCGCGCACCAGAGTTGATGGCATGGATCCAGAGGAGGTTGCTTCTTCCTCAGAGGAAGAAGCTGGTGGTGACAAGAAGATGGCTGAGGGCTCATCTGAGCATGCCGACGACGAGGAGGACGACGGTGACGAGGATGCTGAGATGATGATGATGCTGCTGAGTGACCTCCCCTTTTGATGATGACAAAAAGGGGGAGAGTTATTTGGGGAGAGTTATCTTGAGAGAGATATTTTGTGATGTAGTACTTTATTTTGCTTTGGACATGTATTTTTTTAGTATGTGTTGTGAACATGGACATGGTTGTTTACTTTATGCGTATCTTTTGTTTTTGTGTATCTCTTATTTATGTCATGTATGAACTCATTTCTTTCATCTATTCTATGACATGAGTATTTGGTATCATTTGTTGGCATGGAAATATGGTGTTTATCATTTACATATGTTTTCCTATATATGCATGTGTTGAGGGGGAGCTTCATTTGAAGTCTCTACCCAAAATATTTGTGATAACTACATATGTTTTGCCATCATCAAAAAGGGGGAGATTGTTGGCCCAAAGGCCATTATCCCAGTTATTTTGATGATAACAAAACATATTTAGTTATGTATTTAATATTTTTGTTTAAAAGGATTTCAGGTTCAAGAACAGGTTTTTGACGGCTCCGCTAAAAGACTCACAAGTTTGGACGCCGCAAAAATGAAGATTCCTAAGCTATGCACAACTAGGATGCTTCGGGATCAAGATGATGATGTGAAGATCAAGACAAGATCAAGAAGACAAAGAAAACAAGATTTGTATTTTTATTTTCTATTTTAGATATTTTGTCAAAGCTAGATATTAGAAGTAGAGCTATGGGATTATCACACACACACACCTTTTTAGTTAGGTTCATGACTTCAAAAAGATTTTCAATTTCCATTTTCTAACTTAGATTTAAAGCGAACATGTTTGGAAATAAACTTTTTAGAAAGACAATAGTTTTGGAAAAACAATTTTATGGAAAACAAGTTTTTATCAAAAGGATTTTTATCAAACTATTTTAACATGATAGAAGTATGACATATGCTCATACTCTATGTTTTTACAAGTTCCAAAAATTTAACCCTAGACCTAAAACCAAAAACCCCAAATTCTGGTTCTGGAAGTTCTGATATTTCAGAACTCACAGTAACCGGTCGACCGACCCGGTCGACCGATGTGCACAAACTGTGCATGTCTATATCAGTCGACCGACCCGGTCGACCGAGGCACAATTGCGTTCACAGGATTTTTCGGTCGACCGACCCGGTCGACCGCAGAGCCCAACGGTCACATTTTTGACCGTTGGCGGTCGACCGACCCGGTCGACCGGACTCTGTCAAAAGTTCTGACAGATCCAACAGCTATTTTTTTCTGGCTGATTCTCTTTTGGGATTTGACACCAACGATTTTGTGAGGCTGTTTTTGACCCCTATAAATAGAGGGTCACCTCATATTGATAAGACAACAATTACAAAGAAATTCCAAAAGATTTTACAAGAGCTTTACAAAGAATTTCAATTCCTTTCTTTTACAAAAGATTTCTCAAAGCCTAAATTCCCAACACCCAACTTGTAGCCTATTCCTCTACCTTCTCTCTAGTTTTTGCACACCACAATCCCAAGCTCTACATCTATATCATTGGCTCTAGGATTGTGCAAGTGAGCTATTTTGATCAAGTGTGATCATCTTTCTTATTGAGTGAAGTTGTAGAGGCATCGGCCTCAAGGAGCTAGTGAGCTTCGGGTGGTGTTGCGGCATCACAAGTGTAGGGACAAGTGTGTCCTTGTATTGGCGATCCGGTGGGATCAACGATAGTAGTGCAAATCCTTCAAGTGTGAAGGCGGGGACGTAGAGCGTGGCTCGAACCTCGGAAACACATCCTTGCGTTTGCGTTTGCTCGAATTTTCTCTCAACTCTACTCCTTTTAAATTCTTGCACCTTTATTGTTCTATTTATTGCAAATCTATATTTGTGCTATTTGTGTGTTAAATTTTAATTCCGCATTATTGCCATAATTCATATAGCCATCACCTATTCACCCTCCCTCTAGGTGATTTCAAGAACGAGACCTTTTTATGCTATGTTTAACAGTATAACCTCTGGCATCCATTTCGCTGTTACGTTAACACTAAACCTATGACAGTGATTTTCTCGTTTCTCCCCGTGAGAACAAGACCCCTTTTATGCTATGTTTAACAGTATAACCTCTGGCATCCATTTTGCTGTTACGTTAACATTAAACCTATGACAGTGATCTCCTCATTTTTCACAATGAAAACGAGACCTTTTTCCAAATTCCATCAAAATTCTGACTAGTCTGAACAATGTCTAAACTTGTTGACATTTACAAAAGACAAGTGACAGGCAAGCCGACGACCAGTTCTATACTTGTTGACATTTACAAAAGACAAGTATCACCTTTTAGTCCGTCAAGGACAACTTGGAGCTTGGTGGCTTCTCAACCGGTTACGTCATTGCGACCTCTGAACCGGCAGATAGCCAAGTCTCACCTTTTAGTCCGTCAAGGACAACTTGGAGCTTGGTGGCTTCTCAACCGGTTACGTCATTGCAACCTCTGAACCGGCAGATAGCCAAGTCTCACCTTTTTAGTCCGTCAAAGACTACCTTGAGCTTGGTGGCTTCTCAACCGGTTACGTCATTGCGACCTCTGAACCGGCAGATAACCAAGTCTCATTATTCAGTCCAGTAAGGACAATTTTCTCAAATGGCTGCAATACGACTTGGAAGCGACAATTCAGAAGATAAAACAAGTTGGAAATAAGATAGGGGAGTCAAAACAAAATCACTTTTCATTGATTCTAAAAAGAGGGATACGTGAAGGCACATATTACAAGCTATGAGGGTGCTTCATAAGATTTGATCCGTCCTTCAAGAAAGGCCAGCCTTGTCTTCCTATCATCAGCAACCCTGACAAGCGCCTGCGACCTCAGCTCAGCCTCATTAAAGCTCGCCGTCTGGGCCAAGCGAGCTTCAGCTTCAACTAAGGTTGCCCTCTGAGCTAGCTCCTGCCGCGAGAGTTCGTCACTCTGATCCTTAAGCTTCTCAAGCCGCGCAATCTCTTCAAGACGCACTGGTTCAGCCTTGGATAAGAGAAGATTTGCCTTCCTGATCATCTCCTTGGCCTTTTCAATTTTATCTTCAGCATCATGAAGAGCACTGCTAGAAGCATCTATTGCGTCCCCGAGCTCTACCTTCCTTGTCTCCAAGGATTTCAAGTCAGAAGAAATGGCCTTAGCGGCTTCCTGAGCAGCAAGATGAGCTTCATGCATCTGAGCGACAAGGTGCGTAAGCTGCTCATTAACTGAAGACTCCATGTCTGAATGGCTAAGACGGCGCCATTCGTCTACATCCTCTCAAGTTGGTCCACCAGAAGTTCCAATGCAGCGGCCTGGTCATCCCCCACAAAGTCTCGGATACTCTCAATGCTTCAGGAGAGGACCACCTCAAAGCAGAGAATGAGGTAGTTTAGCCTTTCAAAATCAAAGCGATGGATCGCTTTAAGCTCTTATAAAAGCTATCGACTAGCTCAGCTACAAATTCATTCTCGGCCTCAATCACTCCTGGCAGACGAGCAGCCCCTGAAGATTCCACTGGCTTTATTGACACCACTGTGGAAGGAATAGTAGAAGTACTGGCTACAGCAACGTGAGAGGTCATCGGTAATTTCGGAGGAGTCTTCATTGAAACCAGTACACTACCCACAACCGAGGTCGGACTAGTGACTATTTTCGGGAGAGCGGGCTCAACCACCATTGTTGGGGAAGTAGGACTTGTAATCACCCTCAGCTCAGTACCTGGCAAGATAGATGGCGTTGGCGAAACCTCACTCATTGATATAGTTGGAAGTGAGGTTGCCTCCGTGACTACCATCCCCTCAATCTCTGTTCCTCTGGCTGGTTCAGGCTGATAAGAGGGCAGGTCACAATACAAAGCATCTAACTCAGCAGCATCCGCCGCGGTCAAAGTGCTTACTTCACCCTTGGATCCCTCAGGACGACGGGTATGCTCTCTTGAAGTCGATGCACCTAGAGGCGGAACACCTGCAATAAGACTTTGTTTAGGTAGGACATAACAAATGGCAAGAGTCAGAAGGACAAAACCTTACCAAAAGATAATGTCGCCTCAATCGTATTGGCAGCTACATCAGTCTCTACAGGCTCCATCGAAAAATCTTTGGCCGAGTCAACACGAATGGCCGGCCCGTCTTCGCTTGCCGAACCCTCCGTGATCCACCCAAAGGAGCTAGAAGCTTCGGGACTTCCTTTCGAAGTCCCAGCACCCGAAGGACCTACATCAGCCGCATCATCTCCGGACTCTTCTGAGACGGCGAAATAGCCAGCCTCATCGCCCTCTTTATAAGTAAACAAGGGATCATAATGCTTCCCTTGTTCTCCGATAGCTTCAGCTCTTGGGCTTCTCACTGCCTCGCTGCCTGAATAACAAAGTAAATAATGAGCTGTCCGGAACATATAAAAAGTATGTTACAAGGACGAAGCTGATCTTACCCGGGTCCGGAGCGGCTTCCCCGCTAGTCGGTTTAGGAGCCGACAATTCAGTTGCTAATGGGGCAGGAGGAGGAACCGCAGCAGGAAATCTGCCCTCTGCAACAACCGTAGGAGTGTAGCGACGAGGCTTCTTCACTACCCGCTTCCTACGAGATCCACCCTCCCATTTTCATTTGAGGGGGACGTCAGGATCTTCTTCCTCCACTTCTTCAACATTGGCATGTTCTACAGGGACCGTCCCCACCACGCTAGAAGCAGCTGCTGGAGCCTCAGCACCTGTTTTCGCTTCAAAGCGAGGACTTCCTGCATCCGAGGCTTCACTGTCATTAATGGCAATGAATTCCCCGAGGCCTGGGACGCGAACCCTTTACCCTCGCCTTTCTCAGAGACCCTTCAGCCGCTGAGAAATTAACTTCACACTAGAAGAATTAACAGAGAATCCGATGGGTGTGGAGTTTGAGGTCGTATACCACTGGCAGAATCCCAGGGTCATCAGAAGGTTCGGAGTCCTTAGCGGCATACACAGCCGCGCTTCGGTACAGCCAGCAATAAAGAACCGCCAGGCACGGGCCCCATCGATGAGGCTCCCTATGAAAGCCAGATTGCTGTTTGGATTGCCTACGTACAGTTGGTCATACCCAAACTGGCGGGCAAACCGACTTGGAACATAGGGCTCCAAGTAGTAGGTGTCCCCGCTTCTATACAACAAATGTGAGGGCCGAATGCTGACCAGCCACTCAAAAATTCCCCGGCTCAATGACGTCTGCCCTTCTCCCACGTCCTTGAACTCTTCACCATAGCGGGCCCGAATATAGGGGAAGCAGCGGAAAAGGCTATAGACGTCATAGCGGCACAGCAACTTACGGACCGCAGCCACGTAAGTCTTCAGCCATGAACATCCCTCGAATCGACGGAGAAGCGCTATTCGAACACCTTCTGGGGGGTCCTCTCTGACTTCGATCATGGAAGGACAGTGAAGGGCGAACCACGCCATCAAATAAGTATATGGCAGGCCTATTCTGGGGTTTGGTCCGTCGCAGAGCAGAATAGTCTCCTTTCCCCGCTTCGTCATTGGTGGCCTACAGAAAGCCTTCGTCAATACACGAAGGCCTCTCTGAATACATCACACCATGGCCGGAAGAAGTCCAAGAGAACGACCATGGACTAGACGAACGGCAGGCAGCTGTAGGCTGTCTAAAAATCACCAAGACAAGCCACCAAAACACAGGGATCCAAGATCCAGGCGCAAGGCTAAATGTGACAATCAAGACGCGAGAGATAACCCGCGTCTCAGCATCAAGGCGCGTTAGCTCAACGCCCGCGTCTCAGCATCAAGGCGCGTTGGCTCAACGCCCGCGTCTCAGCATCAAGGCGCGTTGGCTCAACGCCCGCGTCTCAGCATCAAGGCGCGTTGGCTCAACGCCCGCGTCTCAGCATCAAGGCGCGTTGGCTCAACGCCCGCGTCTCAGCATCAAGGCGCGTTGCCTCAACGCCCGCGTCTCAGCAACAAGGTGCCCCCACCTTGGTTGTAACCACCCGATTATGGCGCTATCCACCGCCCATGTAGCGGGGAAGTTGGCCCTCATCGTGGAGCACTTTTAGGGCACGATCACCCCCTAAAAACCCTATAAATAGTCCCGTCACTATTGAAGGAAAGAGGAGGATTATCGGGCAAAAGAGAGATTCTGAGAAAAAAAAAAAGGAGAGATCATCGACAGAGAGAGAGAAAACCCTTCAGCGAGCTTACTGAGTACTAGCCGCTCTTCGCCTACCTCCTCTTCTAGAGTTTTGGTAGACGGAGCTGAGTTACTCCCTCTACCGACCGAAGAGAAGATCCCCGACGGTCCAAACAGTCATCCGGTCAACGGAGAACAAGATTCACTCTCCACCGCCACCCGAAGAACCCAGCACTAAACAAAGGGGGAATTCAAGATTCAATATTCCCCCTCCCTTGTAACCGGAAGATTAAGCCGGCTGTAATTTTTTTCATCTGATTCAAGAAAACGTTACACCAGCCACCCCTTTTCCGCGTCAAACAAGAGATGGCGACTCCGCTGGGGACTCTGTTTGTTACTGACGAACAAGCTGTGGCGCAGGATGATGTTCTCCGTAAGGGGAAGATGGTCGAAACGCTCGTTGTCGAGTTCGACCAGGCGAAGTATGAAGAGTACCTCTCTTCTGGCTCCAAGAGCCCAAAGACCCGCGTCTGCCGCAGGGTCTCAACTGAAAAGCTACCCAAGGCCCAATCTGAGGCTCTGCCGGGTACCGATGCCCACTGTGCCAAGACAAGACCACGCGCCAACGCCTCCCAGAAGGCCCGTGTGACCTCAGGCACTGCTGTTGCGATCAACCACGTCGCACAGAACACACGCGCCAACGCCTCCCAGAAGGCCCGCGTGGTCCCAGGCACCACTGCTGCTGCGATCAACTGCGTCGCGCAGAATACCCGCGTCAACGTCTCTCAGGAGACCCGCGTGGTGAACACTCTTGGTTCTATAAACCAGGATGTTGTTGGTTTCTCTCCACCTCCTCGATGCAACCGGAATGCTGAGCGTCGACAGAGGAGACGCGCGCGTCAACTCCAAGTCGGAACCGTTGGTTGTCTGACCGGGGGTGGACGCGGCGTACAATCTGATGCCTTGCCCGCACCTCGTCCAGTGCGTGAGATCCGCGTTTGGCGACCCAAACGCGATACTCCTCAAGTTGAGTCCTCCGAGGACCAACTCATCAAACGCCAGGGTGAAACCTCCGCGTCTTTTCAAACGCAGGAAGTACGCACTCATAGGCGTGGGGCCCAGCAGCCCACTCTCTCTCAAGCAACTCTGCCTAAACGCGTCAGGCAGCAACGCGAGACTCGCGCGCGCGTCATACAGCCGCGTCATGAGAGCCGCGTCCCTGAAGTCTGCGTCCAGGCTGAACAGCACATGACTGTCTCCCGTCTTCGACGTTGCGAGACCAGTCTCTTTAATCCCCCTCCCACGGATTTGAGGGATTATTTGACAAGGAAAAGAAGTGCCAATCAAGCCACTTCGTCATGCTGCTGTCAACAACTCATCCATATGCTCTCTGGATGCCATTATGGATCAGGCGTGCACCAGCAGTCCTTAATCAGGCCTGATTCCCCCGTCAGCCAAAAGAAGACGCTCCCACAGAAGGAGAACCTTTTCAGACGTTGAATACCCGGAGCTTACTGCAAATATGACTAGCAGAAGCAAGGGAAAACAACCAATGGTCAACTCAGAGGAATCTGACTCTGAGCCGGAAGGGGTGTATCAACACACTCGCACCCGGACGGGGGCCATTCCCCCAATTGACTATAATGCCTTAGCCCGCGGCATCAGAATGGGTGATTCTCACTCCGCTGTAGTGGAGTCGCAGGCTTCAAACTCTTCCGTCGAGAAGGAGGCTTTCGCCTACATGGCAGACACTCCTGAGGAGACGACCAGGCGTTTAGAGCAGACGCAGAAGCGCCAGATGGATATAATCGCCTCTCAACAAAGATCCATTGACTCCCTCAAGCATATGCTTGAGAAATTACTCGAAGAAAGAGCGAGATCTCCTCCTAGACGGTCGAAGGGGAAAGGGAGAAAGGGAGGAAGCCCACCCTCCGAACCTTCCGACGAGACACGACGATCTACCTCGGATGTGTCCAAGCCCCCGTCGCAGGCAAGAAGCGACCAAGACCAGGAGAAGACTCATGCTAAGAGGATGAGTCAATTGGAACGACGCCTCGAGGCCCTCGCCAATCGCAAGGACCTCCAAGAAGCTGGAGTGGTCCGGCCCTATCTGGCTGAGTGGGACTTAGTTCCATACCCTCCTAAGTTCAAGGCTCCAACCCTCCAAGCATTCGACGGGAAGGGGTCACCCAACCAGCACATCTACTACTTCAAATCCCAGACCGGGAATGTAGTAGATAATGACGCCATCCTGGCGCGACTGTTCATCGGCACCCTGAAAGGGTTGGCTTTTGAGTGGTTTATGAAGCTCCCGGAGGGTTCTATCAAGAACTGGGGGGATCTAGAGAAGCTGTTCTTGACACGCTTCTTTGAAGATGACTCCGAAGTCACAATGCCCACCCTTTTAGCTACCAAACAGCGGAGAGGGGAGTCCGTCAAATCTTTCGTGGAAAGATTTCGGAACACGGCACTCCGGTGCCCAAGCGGTATGACCCAGGCCACCCTAGTGGAAACATGCCGCCACAATCTCCAAACCTCACTCCTTGCCCAAATAGGAGTTGCTGAAAGCCGCACCTGGAAGCAGTTAGTCCAACAAGGTGAACAGGCTGAGGAGATTGTTGCCCGTGTCAAGGCAGAGGAAGGCAAGCTGCGGCCGGAAAGGTCGACAAGGCGTGCACCGGCACCAGACACCTCCCTCCAGACGAAGCGGAAGGATAATTTGGCAACGGAGACCAAATCTCCCACCAAACCTCAAACAGGCAGGGCAAGTGGCTTTTCAAGCCAGCCACGCCCCAACAAGCAGTATTCCTTCAAGGAGGAACACGTCGATTCGCTCTTCAAGCTACTCAACAAGAGCAATCGACTGAAGCTCCCTGAAATTAGACGCCCGGAGGAAGTCGGCAAGACCGACAATCCCAACTACTGCATGTACCACAGGATGTTGGGACATCCTACCAAAAGCTGCTACGTCTTCAAAGACATCCTTCAGGCTTTGATTGACGCGGAGGTGCTCAAGCTCCGACCAGAGCAGAAGAAGGTCACGGCCAATGTGACGTCGGTTCTCCAGTTCGGGAGACAACCTCCAACGCCTGCGGGGGTAACTCCTATTCCAAGGGGAGAATTAAGAGTGGTCAACACAGACCCTCACCAGCAACAGGAGAAGGGCTTGGTAGCCGTCCCTACACCTCAGGGGGAAACCATGTGGGTCCACCCTGACCTCGTCAACGAACAGCAGTGGACTACTGTGACCAACAGGAAGTCCAAAGGCAAGGCAAAAGCTTCATCCTGCCATGTGGTATGTGCCTCCTCCCGAGAAGCAGAGGATGATGTTCCCTCACTGACCGACTCAGAGGAGGAAATGATAGTCTTGGCCGCAGAGCCCAACCAACCAACGACGGGAACTCGCTCGGGTCAACCCTACTTGAAGCAGTACGGCGAAGTGGCGGTAAACCTTCCTTAACCAGCTGCAGAGCCAACTAGGCCCTCCACGAAGCCACCTGTGGAGAAGCAGAAGGAGACTCGATTCTCTCGAGCCCTTCAAAGAGGCATCGCGGAAGGGTCTTCGGCACCTTACCGCTTTGATGTCCTGGCTCAGCTGGCCAACATTCCGGCACGCATTACCTTGTATGAACTTCTTAGACTATCAAAGTCGACCAGGGAAGCTCTGCAAGAAGCTCTGGCAAATGCTGAGGTCTTCGTGACCCAGGTGCCGAAGGAGGAAGATGTAGAGGATTGCCTCCACACTTCCCAGAATGCCCCCTGCATCACCTTCACGGCAGATGATATGCAGGTGAAAGGGAAGCATGATCGACCCCTGTACTTCACAGGTTACATCGGATCATCTGAGGTGAACCGCATTCAGGTAGATCCAGGGTCCGCATTGAGCATTATGCCCCACCGAGTCATGCAACACCTCGGCATCCCTACCCACCGTCTAAGCCCTACACAGACGACCATCTACGGGTTCAATGCCAACGGCACCCGTCCGATGGGGAAGATCAAGCTCAAGTGCCAGATTGGGAGCCTCAAGTCGGAGGTGACGTGCTACGTCATCGATGCCGACACTTCCTACAATCTGCTGCTGGGACGACCATGGATCCACCGCAACTCCATCGTTCCCTCCACTCTTCACCAAGTCATGAAATACATTGACGCGAGTGGGAAGGTGCAAACGTTGGTTGCCGAAAGGTATCCGTTCAAGGGAGTCGAGAATTATTTCACGGATTCCCTTTTATATCAGGATCCGGTGGATGAAACCCCGCAACTAGAGGCGCCAGACTCTGGTAATGAGGCTGACACTGAGCCCGAGCAAGAAAAGTGCCTGTGGGAGTTAAAACCACTTGTAAAGAGTACTAATAAGCTCGATGTTGATAATACCACCGACGATGCAGGCGGTTGGTATATTAATGAAAGTCTAGACTTTGAATATTTTTCTGCGTGTGCATCCGATTCAATACCGTCGGATACTACTACCGACGTAGACGATGACATCTGGTCGGCAATGGATGCTTTGACATCATTGCATGTACCAGTAAAATCATCTTTCGGGACATACCAGGATAATGGCGATGCGCAGGAATCTATATTCTTGGTTCCGGCAAGACGAAAAGGCCAAAGACCAATACTTTTTTGGCGAATCTCGTCTGAACCAATGCCCCGCGAAGAATCAGAAAGCGAGGAGGAATCCCCTCAGCTCGACCATTATGAATCGAAAGCACTCAGAATGATGAAGCAAATGGGGTACGATCTAACCAACAAGCCCGGGTTGAACTTCGGCAAAGGAAGGAGGACGCTACTTCGATCCTTTATGCCAAAAGGGAAGGCCCCCGATTATTATCATCGGACGCGCAGGGGGTTTGGCTATGTATCAACTCCGGTCCCATCAGCCTCTGATTCTCAAGAATCGTCGAGCAACGATTGCTCTTCAGACACGTCATCATGGGAGTCAGATGTCAGTGTTGGCAACATCTTCAAAGGGCTTTCAGTAAACATGGTTTCAACAGGCCATCTGAAAGATGAAGTTGAAGAAATGATCCAACCTGATACAGATCCTTGGATCAAACATTTGAATGCTCTTTGGGATATCCGCTTTGAACAGCGTGAGCCGCCCACAGATGACAAGGTTGTTCAGATCAACCTAGGAGATGAGACCAACCCAAGCCCATCTTCATAAGTGACGGCCTGTCGCCTCCAGAGAAGAAGGATCTAATATCTCTTGTACAAGAGTATATAGATGTCTTCGCCTGGAATTATGAGGACATGCCTGGACTTGATCCTCAAGTGGCTATGCATCGCCTCAACATCAATCCGGACATGAAGCCTGTTAAACAACAGCAGCGACGGTTCCGTCCAGAGATAATGGAGGCAATTCAATCAGAAGTCAGAAAGCTCATCGATTCTGGCTTCATCCGGGAAGAACAACATCCCGACTGGGTAGCCAACAACGTCCCCGTCGAAGGATTATAACGCTCTAGAATCCCGAAGAAGTTCTGAGAGCTTTGAGGGATCCCCCACTGCACGGCCCTAACTGCCGAGTACAGTCCCACGCGCTTTAGCAAACCCCCGAGCTCGGTAAGGACAAAGCCGACCATCCTTCCCCACCAATAGTTCTCCGTGGAACGGACCCACCCCGGCGCACGGAACCCAACCGGGTAGTCACCCTCCGCCTCCATGAAGGCGTTGAGGAAGGTAGTGCCAAGTTGTGGTATCTCCCCAGCTGGAACCTCAGTCCTGCGCGACCCAGGGAAAAGGCCGATAACTGACCTGTCATGGCTATCATGACGGTATACTTTGTGGGAGCCCAAATCACCGAGAGTGATCTCGGGAACATATCGAGCAAGGTCCCATTCCATCTTCCGAGGGACGAACATATGCTGGAAGTAGGACAGTGGGAACATCCTCTCCATGTCTGGAAGAAAGAATCTTCCACCCTTTATTTGACGGAGCCATTTGTAAGTTCCGTCATACACGCTATGGCCGCCCTCGTGGATACGATCTCCGAAGAAGAAGGCAGGCTTCTCCAGCTTGATGCCAGCATCTGTTGCGAATGCTGCATCAGTCATAAACACCCGAAGGGTTCTCATGTCAACATTTGAGAGCCTCTCTCTGCGATCCGGTGACTTGTCAGCAGTCATGGGAACAGTCCTTTGTAATACAAAAGTCAAATCCCGGTCAGCACCACCTACATGACCAAAGTGGCACTTCTTGGCGAGTGAAGCGACAGGGCGTGACGCTGCAAAACGAGAAAGACACTTAGTTAGATACTCTATCAAAAGCAAAAGGGAAAAAATGCTAAGTGTTGATAATCCGAACGCATAAGAGGCACTAGACGCAGGAATTATCAAATTCGCGTCCAGACCTGTGCATCCACGCAGAAGAGGCACTGGACGCAGGAATTATCAAATCCGCGTCCAGACCTGCGCATCCACGCAGAAGAGGCACTGGACGCAGGAATTATCAAATCCGCGTCCAGACCTACAGGATCGGCATCTCCACAACATTCTCCTTGATGTCACTTCTGGGGTGTGAAAAGAAGGGAGTTATCCACCTTAACCCTTCCATCACCATAATCGCCAGAAGTTAAGGAGGGTAACTCCCTTCCTTTCACACTCCCAGATGTCTAAGAGCTTGGACTCGGGTGCCAGATTCATACAGATTCATAAAACAGAACGCAAGGATCAAATCCGCGTTCTGTAAACTAAGTCCGCGTCTGAACCCTTCACAAATAGAAAATGTTCTAAGTGAAGAATCTGAAGCGCAGGACTCAAGGGCGCGAGGGTCCAAACCCGCGCCTCGGTTATCAACCCAAAGACTGCGTCTGGGAATCAAACACGATTTAAAATTCGCGTGTTAAGGGTTCTTAAAAGTTCTTTGAACTTTCCTTAATGGCGAAACTTCCTCCTAAAAGGCCTTTACCTTGGAGACCTGGGAGAACGACGTCCTGTGCAGAGGAGGAGCTGCCCCTCTGGGCCTCGGCGGCGGCCGCCTTTGAAGAAGAGGCAGTTGGTTTGGTCTTGGGTGCCATTGCTAATTCGATCCAAGTTTAAACAGATGAACAAAGGGGGAAATTCTTTTTCTCAGCAAGTGCGTTCGGAGAAGAAGATACATCTCTCCAACTGTTGCCTTTTATAGGCACAAAGATTCGCGAAGATACGCGGCGTGTGGCCCGATAGACGCTGCAGCGAGTCGCCGCTTGACGCGTGTAACCAAATCGTTTCTGAACGGAGAAGATCATGCGTCGCAACCCCGCCACGAGTCAGCAGTCGACACGTGGAGTAGTTCATTTAATGAATCAGGAAATTCGCGCACCAAGAGGCGAAATTGCGCCGGTTCCCTAGGCCAGCTGGCGGCGTAATCATGACATGGCACAAAAATTCGCGCCCAAAGAACGCACCTCCTCGATGGACATGCCACGTCAGCCTCTCCATGAATGCATTCGGAAGGTCGCGTCTCTCTAAGAAATTCGCGTCCTTCCAGGCTGGCCAAATATCGCGTCTATATTCAAGAGATACGTCTCTCCGAAGTTCGCGTCTTCAGCTGAACATCGCGTCTGCCTTGTGAAGATCAGTCACGTCTCCATTGCCAAAGGACGCACGTTACAGAAATCGCGCCTTTACAGCAGTACCATCTCTGCTTTTTGAAAAAGAACCTGCGTTTGGCTTCCTGCTTCTGCAAAATCAGTTCAACAGTACACTGACGCAAGCAGACGACCAACCATTCCTGGCTTAAAGCAAGCCAGTGACAGACTAAAAGCAATCGGGGAGGTTTAGACTGTGCATCTAAACACTCAACATGATCAACTCTGGGGAGCTTCAAAGAGTTCAACAGTACACTCACGAAGACCAACTCCAGATAAGATTAAACCCGGAGCATCAACAGTCTAGTCATGAAGGCGAACTCAGCTAGAGTCCAAAGTATTTCAAAATCCGTCCCAGTTAACTGCGGAATGTCGAAAACTTTGGAGGGGGTTCTGTAGGCTGTCTAAAAATCACCAAGACAAGCCACCAAAACATAGGGATCCAAGATCCAGGCGCAAGGCTAAATGTGACAATCAAGACGCGAGAGATAACCCGTGTCTCAGCATCAAGGCGCGTTAGCTCAACGCCCGCGTCTCAGCATCAAAGCGCGTTGGCTCAACGCCCGCGTCTCAGCATCAAGGCGCGTTGGCTCAACGCCCGCGTCTCAGCATCAAGGCGCGTTTAATCAACGCCCGCGTCTCAGCATCAAGGCGCGTTGGCTCAACGCCCGCGTCTCAGCATCAAGGCGCGTTGCCTCAACGCCCGCGTCTCAGCATCAAGGCGCGTTGCCTCAACGCCCGCGTCTCAGCAACAAGGTGCCCCCACCTTGGTTGTAACCACCCCGATTATGGCGCCATCCACCGCCCATGTAGCGGGGAAGTTGGCCCTCATCGTGGAGCACTTTTAGGGGCACGATCACCCCCTAAAAACCCTATAAATAGTCCCGTCACTATTGAAGGAAAGAGGAGTATTATCGGGCAAAAGAGAGATTCCGAGAAAAAAAAAAAGGAGAGATCATCGACAGAGAGAGAGAAAACCCTTCAGCGAGCTTACTGAGTACTAGCCGCTCTTCGCCTACCTCCTCTTCTAGAGTTTTGGTAGACGGAGCTGAGTTACTCCCTCTACCGACCGAAGAGAAGATCCCCGACGGTCCAAACAGTCATCCGGTCAACGGAGAACAAGATTCACTCTCCACCGCCACCCGAAGAACCCAGCACTAAACAAAGGGGGAATTCAAGATTCAATATTCCCCCTCCCTTGTAACCGGAAGATTAAGCCGGCTGTAATTTTTTTCATCTGATTCAAGAAAACGTTACACCAGCCACCCTTTTCCGCGTCAAACAGCAGCAAGACAGTCGGATGAATGATGTCACCCGATGAAGATGGCACCACGCATCTCTTCAACCAGACCGTCAAGAAACCAGCCAGAAGTGCCTTCCGGGACGTAGGCCGACGAGCCTGATGGTGGAAACTCTGAAGAATATCGCCTTTCTCATAGGGGTCGTCATCTTCTTCCAAAACTAGATCCCCTTGAGAATGCTTTTGCATCCGGCTAAAGATGTCTTCATGAACAACTCCATAATGAGCCACCTCAGGAGTATTTTCCATATCAGGGAACAAATAATCTCCCCAGCTCTTCAAGTTGCATGAAGCTCCCTTACTGCTTCCATGCATACTGGAGCAAATGTACAAGTGGCACATCAACTCCCGATAGGTCTCAAACAAGGCGGGCTCCTGCTTCTCCAGAAGTGCCAATTCCGCCTCGCACGGGAAATATTCTTCGTATGGGAGGGATCCCAAAGGCAAAGCAGAGACTTCCCATATCTCATACAGAGTCATACCCAATTCGCCAACAGGGGTGAAGAAGGTCCCTGTAGCCGCGCAGTATAACTCAAAGATGGCGTAGAAGTTCGCTACGCTCATCTGAATGCCATAACAGGTCGCCCTGACGGCTTCATAAAGATTCAGCCTCTCCAGATCCTCCTCAAATAAGCAAGGACATATAGAGTCAAATCCCTCCACCATGCCGTCCGAGGGTGAATCCACCCTGGAGTCCTGAAATCAGTGGCGGGATAGTTTCTACGAACTTTAAAGAATTGATTCCCAAGGGTCTGCGCCACCGCAGGGTTTTCTCCCACTGGGATGTCTGGGAGTACATTCCCAGGGTGGAGACCCATTATGCAGCGAGGAGGCCCCGCTCTTGTGTAGTCGGGTGAAGGAATTATCAACTTCCCTACGTGAATGGAGTCAGTACTCTGACTCACTTGCCACTGCATCTTTTGAGCCTTCGTCATGCATTGAAAGAAGGACAAGGAAAATGCCGCTTGCTAGACGGGAGATAGAACTTCTCGCCATCTAATTGGAAAAATCCACTGCCCCTCTCCAGCTAGCAGCTGGCGATCATGGTCTGGTGCCGTATCTCCAAACATGAAGCCGGGCTTCCGATAGATGCTTCGGTCAGAATCTTCAAGGGGAGCAGTAGTTAAGATGCTCCTCATGGTGCGTTGATCCCCACCATGAATAAGTGTATCTCGAGCAAGAGAGCTTCGCTCGCTGAATAAAGAGGCCTGCCCTTGGAATTGCAGGCTGACATTGCCATCTAGCCCCCTGGCCATGCCAAATAGACTGTTCAAAGGACCAGGAGTATAGTGCACTGCAAAAACAAAGAAAAACTATGATTAGTTCATCAGCCAAACAAAGGCTAAAACAAAAATGCAACTTTTGTTAAGGCATAGCCTCGCTTTCCGAGCGAAGCTGGCCTTATGATAGCTTCGCCCCGAAGCTTAGCTTCGCAGCTGCAGCGTAACTCCGCACTCCACACGAAGGCAGGATGCAGGAAAATATCCAAGTGTTAGCTTCGCTCTGGAAGCTTAGCCTCGAACAACAGAATGCAACAAAGCCCCAAGGGCTAACTTCGTCAGAAGGGGATTATTGCCTTAAGGGCATTAAGGTCCTTTTCAGTTACACTTCAAAGGACAACTTCGCATCCTGTCATTCAACAGGATGTGAACCGCCTAAGGTATAGCTTCGCCTGGAAGCTAAAAGAAGGACTCTTCAGTTCATGGATTCCCGATCAAGAAATCTAGGAAAATTCAGGGAGTCGAATTCCCTAAGATTAATACATCATAATTGATCATTTTGGGCTCATCTGAAGACAGCCAGAAATCGGCTTGAAGAGAGAGATGAAAATATCTGATCAAAAGGGAAAGATCCCTACCAGCGATCGGTCGTTCAATGACCAGAGGAGAAGGACCCTCCGTTGCAGAGGTTGCGACCTCTTTTCCTGCTCGCCTCTTGGGAGCCATTGAAGAACAGTGGAGGTTCTTGGATTCTCAAGTAAAGAAGAAAAAAGAAGAAGAAGAGTCAAGTACTCTGGAAAATTCAAAGAGAAGCAATGCCTTCTCTCTCAGCCTGATGGGGCTTTTATAGGCTGATGATCACCTGAAACGATGCCTCGATAAGAGCACAGGCTATCGTTTTAAATTAATTTGAAACGGCGCCTAAAGCGCCTTCCCGAGAAACGCTGATTCAGCCCCACTAAGGGCTAACTCTGCCACGAGTCAAGGGCTGACTTAGCGCGACGTATCGATAACTTCGCCAAAAAGCATGCCTTAGCTCCGCTAAAAGCACAGTCCGAATTTCGTAGATAATTCATGCTAGCTTCGCTGGAAGCTCGTTCCTGGTTCAGATGGGATCCTGTCTTGAACTTCACACGAAGTTTAGCTCCGCCGGACCAATTCAAAGTGAAGGCAAAGCAAATCAGATAGGCAGAAAGTGAACTTTTATTGATTCAAAATGAAAGGTACATTGATACTACTACATCAAGGTTGTGTTTCGTACAACAGAATCATTTGCTCAAAAGGCATACAAGTGGTCCTATCTACTTCCAAGCCAAACTAACTGGACACGAAAGGCCTTCCTCCTGCACAAGGCTGTAATCCTTCGCATAATGGCTGATGGTGCCACCAGGAAGTTGAACCTTCCGTAATCAAAATTGGCAAAGGACCGATTGCCACCAGAAGGCTGGATCTTCTTTGATAGAAATTGGCAATGGAGGATCCGAGACCTTACAGGTGATGTCTGCTTTCCCGAAGTGGATCATCTTGGATAAGCGACTACCAGCCTCGCCTCGAAGTGGATCATCTCGGATAAGTGACTGCCAACCTCTTCTGGGAACACACATCAGTTGCCCCAGTTTGTTCCTCCTGCTTGGGATTAAAGTTTCAACTGAAAAAGCAAGAGGAAACTTCTTGGTCTCTTTCATCAAGTCGAAAGATTGGCGAACATAGCTCACTGCAATGCAAACTAAAACAAGTTAGCAGTAAGTTAAAGGAAAAACTGCCAAGAAATGCCAAGTCAAATTCTTTAGGGCGAAGCAATTTATATCCGATTCAGTTAAGGATTGATTTCAGTTAAAGCAGAAGATAGCCTCGCTTGCACAGTGATGATGGGCTAGCTCAGCATAAGCCAAGTCCTAGCCTCGCCTATATGGCTAAGCCAGACTGATCCTGAGGGACGCAGTCTTGACCCCACCTATATGGCAAGACTGTCTCAACTTTGAAGAGACTAAGTCCCAAGTTTTGCCTGTGTGGCGAACTTAGCAGGCTGTAATACCCCGTTCCCGGAATACGTACTTAGTTGCGTATTCAGATTTTTGATCGTATTTTTTTGATTTGTTTCCTGCATTTATTCTGTATTATGAATTCCTTATATGATTGTTTTATTTTGGATTTGGATTCGTGGACTCAGAGTCAGCCCTAGTCTGAACCGAAGGCCCGATCATAGTATATTATTCGATTTAGTCTTTCTGATGTGTAGATTTGACCGATTTCAGTTTCAAATATTATTTTCCAATATATTAGATTTTCCATGATTTTCTAGATTTTTCTTGAATTAAATTGAACTTCTTCAAACCGGTGTCGGCCAGTGCCGCTGACCGATTCCTAGATTTTTAATTCTCAAACAGTTTGGAATTTCATGATGGTCCTTTAGGCTTTATTCCTTAGAATCATATTTTCTACCTACATTCTTTTTCTGAGGATTTTATGATTTTATGAAAATTCCATCGGAGTCGGTAGGTAACTGATTCCGGGATTTTTAGTTTTAAAACTATAAAGTATTTCTTAAAACGGATTTCACTATGAGTCTTCATATATTATTATTGATTTTTGGTAAAATTTGCGAGTCGTTCCGAGATACTTGAATTTCGGACGATTTCGGTATTTTCCGAAATGTTTTCCGTATACTCGGCTTAAACCCGGGAACTTGTCTTTTCAATATTTTTTATTTTCCAAGTCCAAGAGAAAATCTTCTCTTTATAAATTTCTTTTCCTTTTTCTTTTCTCCTTATTTCTTTCCTTCCTCCACAAGCCAAAAGAATTCCAATTTCCCAATTTTCCAAAATTTCAATTTTTCCTCTCCACTCACTTCCACCAACCTCCACCATTAATGCCTTTTTCTCTCTCTCTCTCCCATGGCCGGCCAAGTGGCCAAGAGAGGGACACTCATCCCCCTCCTCCACTTTGCAAAACCCCCCTCTCATCTACTTTAATTTCAACTCCTTTACAAAATCCAAATCCCATATATACATTTCCTTTTCATTTCATCCCCTTTCTTTCACTTCTCTTCACCAAGAGCCAAAACCCTAACCTCCACCAAATTCCTCTTCATCTCCATCACCACAACCACCAACTCCACAACATCAAGGTCTTCATCTTCAACCTCAACTCCTTCTTTGGATTGGATCATAGTTTTCTTCGTCGGAGATATCGCCGTGGATCGTATTGTCGACCTCGATCTCTTCGAACTCGTGGAGCTTCGATTAAACCGATCTAAGTGAGTATTTTTACTCACCAAGACTTGTTTCATTCTTAGTATACTTGTCTCTTCATATCTTGTGTAGATATGTCATCAAAATCATATTTTTAGACCATCAAACCCAACCACCAGATTCTGTTCTGTACGCTGTTTTTGACCACGATTAGTCGACTTGACCTAGGGCCTAGTCGACTAACCCATCTGTTATTGAAACGTAGCTTTTTCTAGAAACACAGTTTTAGTCGACTAGACCAATTTACCAGTCGACTAGAGAACCTTAGTCGACTACACTCTTGACCCTAGTCGACTAACTTTTCCTGAACCAAAACCTTAACTCTCTGTATCACAGTATTAGTCGACTTAGCCTAACTATCAGTCGACTTGTCATGTCTGTTAGTCGACTACCCCTATGACCCTAGTCGACTAACTCTTCCTGAATCAGAAACCCAACTCTCTGGTGCACAGTTTTAGTCGACTATACCAGACTGTTAGTCGACTAACCCCTCTATTAGTCGACTACTCCCTTGACCCTAGTCGACTAATCTTAGCTGTCTGTTATAGTTGTTTACCTTCTTAACTTTAGATCTTATACTTGGTTCATGTATTTGTATCTTGTACTTCATGACTCTTTATTTGATGTATATCACCTCTAGTCACTTCATATTTCTATGTTTACGTATTGCCATGCAACTGCTTGTTTCATTCTTACACTTGCACCATGCCTGTGATATTCTTACTCCTTTATCGTATACCATGCGTGGCAGACCCTTCGTGGTCGTTGAACTCTGAGTTTCTTCTATGTTTCCACTTGCCATGTCATTACTTCAGACTTGTCAGTTACATGCTTCCATTTAACACATGTATATCACTTGATATCTGATGTGTTATCATCTGACCACTTAACATGTTATCAGTTAGTAAGACCCTCTTGTTATGTCATGACTGACCCGGACTATTATTAATCTCTTGTTATGCTTGGTTGTTTGTTAAATATCATCATCCTGTCATGCTATCACTTTACACCCAGCATGATATACTTGACTTTATGATTATCTCGTTTACGGGAATCCTGTCTTGTTATTCTGAATGGAACTAAGTGCCACACCACACGGTGGGGGCCACCTCTAGAATCCATCCTTCAGAACAAAGTGCCACATGGAACAAAGTGCCACACCACACGGTGGGGGCCACCTCTTGAATCTGTGGGGGCCACCTCTTGAATCAGTTGGGCTATTCTTGTTATGTCCAGTTATTCCCGTAATTTGATAATTATGTAATAAGCTACAACTTGTACGGGGAATGGGAGGAAGTGATGGATGCCGGAATGATACCTTGCTTATAGTAATGGAATAAAATATTGACGTCTCGTGTGAGTGGGACTTTGGGCCCACAGAAGATTCGTGTGAGGGGGACTTTGGGCCTCCAAACTGGTCCCAGGTGTATGGGAACTACTATAAGAAGTGATATCAGTTCTCCATCGGCTTCCGGTAACAATCCTCGGATAGCTTATATATGGATGTATGTGAGTTGGGATATATACCGGGACACATACCTAGATATATGGGTTAGACGAGTAATAATAATAAGTGATACCCGTTATGGATCTTGTTATGATTCTTGATATTCCGGTTATGATTCATGTTTCTTGTTATGATTCCAATCATGATTCTAGATTATGTTTCCAGTTGTGACACTTATTATGATTTCCGTTATTCCAGTTATATTTCCAGTTATGATTCTTAGTATTCTTGTTATATATTCCTGTTTGACTTTCATATGATTTGCAACTCTGATTCTATACGCTTGGATTTCTGTGGCATGAGATAACGGTATATAGATGAGGGTTTCCTTGTTTGGATTATTCCTTCGATGTATTAGTCTCATGGGACCGTGACTTAAGCGTATACAATCAATCTTGCTTATAATCGGTTTTATCCTGGATTTCCTGTTTTATGAAATTCTTGTTCCTACTCATTATACTTATATTCTAACCTTCTTATTCTTGCATCTTGCCATTTGGCTGTAGCCTGTTCATTATTGGGAGGTCCTGACTCCCTTGGATTTGTATGTTCAGGTTTAGAAGCTTAGATCGAAGTGGAGTCGTCCACAGTAGATCGAGCTTTCCTTAGTGAGCAGGCCGTTTAGCTCCAGTTCCTCCGTGCCAGACATCTCTTTTGACTCACGGGATCTTCATCCTACTCGTGAGCATTTTGTGTCTTTATTGTATATTTTACTTTTGGACTGGGTTGTGATAAAAGACACATGTGATGTGTATATGTTTATCATACTGTGATGACTTTGTATGTGTACTTTTTAGTTGGCATATGTATGGATACCACGCTTTGTCGTGTACTCTGATTCTTGTTGTACTTTTATGCTTAGCGTATATACGTGGGGGCATTTCCTGACCTACGTATATACGTTGCAGTGACGTCCCCGTATTCGTGGAATCGGGGCGTTACAGGTTGGTATCAGAGCTTAGGCTCTTCCACCTATAGTACAATCAAGCAGCAAATTTTAGTAATTTGCTATTGCCAACTACAATGTACAAAGTTATCTAGTCCTTCTTGATTCTTTCTTGAGTCCTTCTTGATTCCTTCAATGTATCTATTATGTCCTGAAATCCTTCCATTTTTCCAGCTCTTCCAGTCATCTTTCACCGTCTAAGTATGTATAGAAGAACGGGCCGTAATCACTCTGGGCAAGCATCGAATGGAACCGCGGGGGAGAATGTTGACATTCTGAGGATCATTCAGACGATGATGGAGAACCAGCAGCAGCAGACAGAGCTCCTCCGGCAAGAGTTAGCAGCTCCCAAAGGACAAAGGCCAGGGAACATATCAGACTTCAGACGGTTGCAACCAGCCACATTCACGGGTGGAGAGAAACCCCTGGATGCTGAGCAATGGCTGACAGACACCTCAGACTTGTTGAATGCAGCCCGAGTTCCAAAGGAAAATCAAGTGAAAGTCGCCAAGATTCAATTGAAAGATGTAGCCAGAACTTGGTGGCTAGCTGAGGAGGCAAGATTGGAGAAGCCTGTCACTTGGGACACATTCTCCAAGAGCTTCTATAGCAGATTCTTCCCTGTCACAGCTCAGAAAGACATGGAGGAACAGTTCATCAGACTTCAGCAACGGGATCGGTCCGTGGATGAGTATGCCGCGGAATTTCTCCGACTTAGCCGCTTTGCTCCGTATATGGTGACGGATGAGGAGAAGCGGGCAAGCAGATTCCAGCAGGGCTTGCAGATGGATATACAAGTTTTCTTAATGCCCCAGCAGCTGAAGACCTATTCAGAAGTTCTCACCATAGCTCGAGAAGTGGAGCGTGGACTGGAGAAGAAGAAAGCGAACCAGATGAGGAACCAGGCCAAGAAGAGGCCTTTTGAGTTGATGGATGAGGAAGATGCAGATAAGGCAACCCAAGGCCCAATGATCAAGAGACCATTCCAACCTCCTCTGTCTCAGATAATATGCAATTTCTGTCACAGACCCGGGCATTATAAGAGAGATTGTCGAAAGGCCAATGGACTTTGTTTGGCATGTGGAACAGATAGACATGCGCTAAGGGATTGCCCGTTCAGAAGGGTAGGGAACATGGCACCAGTCAGACCAACACTTCCAGCTCCAGCACTTCCAGCCCCAGCACTTCCAGCACCGCCATTGAGAAGGAATCCAGAACCAGTGGACCGGAGAGCTCCATTTCCACCCCAGCGGTATGATCCACAGAGAGGAGCAAGACCCAGAGTAGATTATGGCAGAGGCCAAGTTCACAATATGGAGGCAGAAGTATCAGATGAAGCAGCAGCAGAGTACGAAGCTCAGTACCTGGAGCAGGAACCTTGAGGATATCATGGTAACTATTACCCCAGATCTTGTATTTGAGTTGACTATCTTTCTAAATATTTCCATTATCATTCTCTCATTGTTCATCCTAGTCCTTCCTGTGTTTATCTTAACCCTGTTTTCGTTTTTTTCGAAGCCTTTGATTTCACTCTTGTCCCCTTTGTGTTCAATTTGCCCCTTAATGAAATTGCGAGGACGCAATTTTTGTAAGGTGGGTGGATTGTAATACCCCGTTCCCGGAATACGTACTTAGTTGCGTATTTAGATTTTCGATCGTATTTTTTCGATTTGTTTCCTGCATTTATTCTGTATTATGAATTCCTTATATGATTGTTTTATTTTGGATTTGGATTCGTGGACTCGGAGTCAGCCCTAGTCTGAACCGAAGGCCCGATCATAGTATATTATTCGATTTAGTCTTTTTAATGTGTAGATTTGACCGATTTCAGTTTCAAATATTATTTTCCAATATATTAGATTTTCCATGATTTTCTAGATTTTTCTTGAATTAAATTGAACTTCTTCAAAACCGGTGCGGCCAGTGCCGCTGACCGATTCCTGGATTTTTAATTCTCAAACAGTTTGGAATTTCATGATGGTCCTTTAGGCTTTATTCCTTAGAATCATATTTTCTATCTACATTCTTTTTCTGAGGATTTTATGATTTTATGAAAATTCCATTGGTGTCGGTAGGTAACTGATTCCGGGATTTTTAGTTTTAAAACTATAAAGTATTTCTTAAAACGGATTTCACTATGAGTCTTCATATATTATTATTGATTTTTGGTAAAATTTGCGAGTCGTTCCGAGATACTTGAATTTCGGACGATTTCGGTATTTTCCGAAATGTTTTCCGTATACTCGGCTTAAACCCGGGAACTTGTCTTTTCAATATTTTTTATTTTCCAAGTCCAAGAGAAAATCTTCTCTTTATAAATTTCTTTTCCTTTTTCTTTTCTCCTTATTTCTTTCCTTCCTCCACAAGCCAAAAGAATTCCAATTTCCCAATTTTCCAAAATTTCAATTTTTCCTCTCCACTCACTTCCACCAACCTCCACCATTAATGCCTTTTTCTCTCTCTCTCCCATGGCCGGCCAAGTGGCCAAGAGAGGGACACTCATCCCCCTCCTCCACTTTGCAAAAACCCCCCTCTCATCTACTTTAATTTCAACTCCTTTACAAAATCCAAATCCCATATATACATTTCCTTTTCATTTCATCCCCTTTCTTTCACTTCTCTTCACCAAGAGCCAAAACCCTAACCTCCACCAAATTCCTCTTCATCTCCATCACCACAACCACCAACTCCACAACATCAAGGTCTTCATCTTCAACCTCAACTCCTTCTTTTGGATTGGATCGTAGTTTTCTTCGTCGGAGATATCGCCGTGGATCGTATTGTCGACCTCGATCTCTTCGAACTCGTGGAGCTTCGATTAAACCGATCTAAGTGAGTATTTTTACTCACCAAGACTTGTTTCATTCTTAGTATACTTGTCTCTTCATATCTTGTGTAGATATGTCATCAAAATCATATTTTTAGACAATCAAACCCAACCACCAGATTCTGTTCTGTACGCTGTTTTTGACCACGATTAGTCGACTTGACCTAGGGCCTAGTCGACTAACCCATCTGTTATTGAAACGTAGCTTTTTCTAGAAACACAGTTTTAGTCGACTAGACCAATTTACCAGTCGACTAGAGAACCTTAGTCGACTACACTCTTGACCCTAGTCGACTAACTTTTCCTGAACCAAAACCTTAACTCTCTGTATCACAGTATTAGTCGACTTAGCCTAACTATCAGTCGACTTGTCATGTCTGTTAGTCGACTACCCCTATGACCCTAGTCGACTAACTCTTCCTGAATCAGAAACCCAACTCTCTGGTGCACAGTTTTAGTCGACTATACCAGACTGTTAGTCGACTAACCCCTCTATTAGTCGACTACTCCCTTGACCCTAGTCGACTAATCTTAGCTGTCTGTTATAGTTGTTTACCTTCTTAACTTTAGATCTTATACTTGGTTCATGTATTTGTATCTTGTACTTCATGACTCTTTATTTGATGTATATCACCTCTAGTCACTTCATATTTCTATGTTTACGTATTGCCATGCAACTGCTTGTTTCATTCTTACACTTGCACCATGCCTGTGATATTCTTACTCCTTTATCGTATACCATGCGTGGCAGACCCTTCGTGGTCGTTGAACTCTGAGTTTCTTCTATGTTTCCACTTGCCATGTCATTACTTCAGACTTGTCAGTTACATGCTTCCATTTAACACATGTATATCACTTGATATCTGATGTGTTATCATCTGACCACTTAACATGTTATCAGTTAGTAAGACCCTCTTGTTATGTCATGACTGACCCGGACTATTATTAATCTCTTGTTATGCTTGGTTGTTTGTTAAATATCATCATCCTATCATGCTATCACTTTACACCCAGCATGATATACTTGACTTTATGATTATCTCGTTTACGGGAATCCTGTCTTGTTATTCTGAATGGAACTAAGTGCCACACCACACGGTGGGGGCCACCTCTAGAATCCATCCTTCAGAACAAAGTGCCACATGGAACAAAGTGCCACACCACACGGTGGGGGCCACCTCTTGAATCTGTGGGGGCCACCTCTTAAATCTGTTGGGCTATTCTTGTTATGTCCAGTTATTCCCGTAATTTGATAATTATGTAATAAGCTACAACTTGTACGGGGAATGGGAGGAAGTGATGGATGCCGGAATGATACCTTGCTTATAGTAATGGAATAAAATATTGACGTCTCGTGTGAGTGGGACTTTGGGCCCACAGAAGATTCGTGTGAGGGGGACTTTGGGCCTCCAAACTGGTCCCAGGTGTATGGGAACTACTATAAGAAGTGATATCAGTTCTCCATCGGCTTCCGGTAACAATCCTCGGATAGCTTATATATGGATGTATGTGAGTTGGGATATATACCGGGACACATACCTAGATATATGGGTTAGACGAGTAATAATAATAAGTGATACCCGTTATGGATCTTGTTACGATTCTTGATATTCCGGTTATGATTCATGTTTCTTGTTATGATTCCAATCATGATTCTAGATTATGTTTCCAGTTGTGACACTTATTATGATTTCCGTTATTCCAGTTATATTTCCAGTTATGATTCTTAGTATTCTTGTTATATATTCCTGTTTGACTTTCATATGATTTGCAACTCTGATTCTATACGCTTGGATTTCTGTGGCATGAGATAACGGTATATAGATGAGGGTTTCCTTGTTTGGATTATTCCTTCGATGTATTAGTCTCATGGGACCGTGACTTAAGCGTATACAATCAATCTTGCTTATAATCGGTTTTATCCTGGATTTCCTGTTTTATGATATTCTTGTTCCTACTCATTATACTTGTATTCTAACCTTCCTATTCTTGCATCTTGCCATTTGGCTGTAGCCTGTTCATTATTGGGAGGTCCTGACTCCCTTGGATTTGTATGTTCAGGTTTAGAAGCTTAGATCGAAGTGGAGTCGTCCACAGTAGATCGAGCTTTCCTTAGTGAGCAGGTCGTTTAGCTCCAGTTCCTCCGTGCCAGACATCTCTTTTGACTCACGGGATCTTCATCCTACTCGTGAGCATTTTGTGTCTTTATTGTATATTTTACTTTTGGACTGGGTTGTGATAAAAGACACATGTGATGTGTATATGTTTATCATACTGTGATGACTTTGTATGTGTACTTTTTAGTTGGCATATGTATGGATACCACGCTTTGTCGTGTACTCTGATTCTTGTTGTACTTTTATGCTTAGCGTATATACGTGGGGGCATTTCCTGACCTACGTATATACGTTGCAGTGACGTCCCCGTATTCGTGGAATCGGGGCGTTACAGGTTGGTATCAGAGCTTAGGCTCTCCCACCTATAGTACAATCAAGCAGCAAATTTTAGTAATTTGCTATTGCCAACTACAATGTACAAAGTTATCTAGTCCTTCTTGATTCTTTCTTGAGTCCTTCTTGATTCCTTCAATGTATCCATTATGTCCTGAAATCCTTCCATTTTTCCAGCTCTTCCAGTCATCTTTCACCGTCTAAGTATGGATAGAAGATCGGGCCGTAATCACTCTGGGCAAGCATCGAATGGAACCGCGGGGGAGAATGTTGACATTCTGAGGATCATTCAGACGATGATGGAGAACCAGCAGCAGCAGACAGAGCTCCTCCGGCAAGAGTTAGCAGCTCCCAAAGGACAAAGGCCAGGGAATATATCAGACTTCAGACGGTTGCAACCAGCCACATTCACGGGTGGAGAGAAACCCCTGGATGCTGAGCAATGGCTGACAGACACCTCAGACTTGTTGAATGCAGCCCGAGTTCCAAAGGAAAATCAAGTGGAAGTCGCCAAGATTCAATTGAAAGATGTAGCCAGAACTTGGTGGCTAGCTGAGGAGGCGAGATTGGAGAAGCCTGTCACTTGGGACACATTCTCCAAGAGCTTCTATAGCAGATTCTTCCCTGTCACAGCTCAGAAAGACATGGAGGAACAGTTCATCAGACTTCAGCAACGGGATCGGTCCGTGGATGAGTATGCCGCGGAATTTCTCCGACTTAGCCGCTTTGCTCCGTATATGGTGACGGATGAGGAGAAGCGGGCAAGCAGATTCCAGCAGGGCTTGCAGATGGATATACAAGTTTTCTTAATGCCCCAGCAGCTGAAGACCTATTCAGAAGTTCTCACCATAGCTCGAGAAGTGGAGCGTGGACTGGAGAAGAAGAAAGCGAACCAGATGAGGAACCAGGCCAAGAAGAGGCCTTTTGAGTTGATGGATGAGGAAGATGCAGATAAGGCAACCCAAGGCCCAATGATCAAGAGACCATTCCAACCTCCTCTGTCTCAGATAATATGCAATTTCTGTCACAGACCCGGGCATTATAAGAGAGATTGTCGAAAGGCCAATGGACTTTGTTTGGCATGTGGAACAGATAGACATGCGCTAAGGGATTGCCCGTTCAGAAGGGTAGGGAACATGGCACCAGTCGACCAACACTTCCAGCTCCAGCACTTCCAGCCCCAGCACTTCCAGCACCGCCATTGAGAAGGAATCCAGAACCAGTGGACCGGAGAGCTCCATTTCCACCCCAGCGGTATGATCCACAGAGAGGAGCAAGACCTAGAGTAGATTATGGCAGAGGCCAAGTTCACAATATGGAGGTAGAAGTATCAGATGAAGCAGCAGCAGAGTACGAAGCTCAGTACCTGGAGCAGGAACCTTGAGGATATCATGGTAACTATTACCCCAGATCTTGTATTTGAGTTGACTATCTTTCTAAATATTTCCATTATCATTCTCTCATTGTTCATCCTAGTCCTTCCTGTGTTTATCTTAACCCTGTTTTGGTTTTTTTCGAAGCCTTTGATTTCACTCTTGTCCCCTTTGTGTTCAATTTGCCCCTTAATGAAATTGCGAGGACGCAATTTTTGTAAGGTGGGTGGATTGTAATACCCCGTTCCCGGAATACGTACTTAGTTGCGTATTTAGATTTTCGATCGTATTTTTTCGATTTGTTTCCTGCATTTATTCTGTATTATGAATTCCTTATATGATTGTTTTATTTTGGATTTGGATTCGTGGACTCGGAGTCAGCCCTAGTCTGAACCGAAGGCCCGATCATAGTATATTATTCGATTTAGTCTTTCTGATGTGTAGATTTGACCGATTTCAGTTTCAAATATTATTTTCCAATATATTAGATTTTTCATGATTTTCTAGATTTTTCTTGAATTAAATTGAACTTCTTCAAAACCGGTGTCGGCCAGTGCCGCTGACCGATTCCTGGATTTTTAATTCTCAAACAGTTTGGAATTTCATGATGGTCCTTTAGGCTTTATTCCTTAGAATCATATTTTCTACCTACATTCTTTTTCTGAGGATTTTATGATTTTATGAAAATTCCATCGGAGTCGGTAGGTAACTGATTCCGGGATTTTTAGTTTTAAAACTATAAAGTATTTCTTAAAACGGATTTCACTATGAGTCTTCATATATTATTATTGATTTTTGGTAAAATTTGTGAGTCGTTCCGAGATACTTGAATTTCGGACGATTTCGGTATTTTCCGAAATGTTTTCCGTATACTCGGCTTAAACCCGGGAACTTGTCTTTTCAATATTTTTTATTTTCCAAGTCCAAGAGAAAATCTTCTCTTTATAAATTTCTTTTCCTTTTTCTTTTCTCCTTATTTCTTTCCTTCCTCCACAAGCCAAAAGAATTCCAATTTCCCAATTTTCCAAAATTTCAATTTTTCCTCTCCACTCACTTCCACCAACCTCCACCATTAATGCCTTTTTCTCTCTCTCTCCCATGGCCGGCCAAGTGGCCAAGAGAGGGACACTCATCCCCCTCCTCCACTTTGCAAAAACCCCCCTCTCATCTACTTTAATTTCAACTCCTTTACAAAATCCAAATCCCATATATACATTTCCTTTTCATTTCATCCCCTTTCTTTCACTTCTCTTCACCAAGAGCCAAAACCCTAACCTCCACCAAATTCCTCTTCATCTCCATCACCACAACCACCAACTCCACAACATCAAGGTCTTCATCTTCAACCTCAACTCCTTCTTTTGGATTGGATCGTAGTTTTCTTCGTCGGAGATATCGCCGTGGATCGTATTGTCGACCTCGATCTCTTCGAACTCGTGGAGCTTCGATTAAACCGATCTAAGTGAGTATTTTTACTCACCAAGACTTGTTTCATTCTTAGTATACTTGTCTCTTCATATCTTGTGTAGATATGTCATCAAAATCATATTTTTAGACCATCAAACCCAACCACCAGATTCTGTTCTGTACGCTGTTTTTGACCACGATTAGTCGACTTGACCTAGGGCCTAGTCGACTAACCCATCTGTTATTGAAACGTAGCTTTTTCTAGAAACACAGTTTTAGTCGACTAGACCAATTTACCAGTCGACTAGAGAACCTTAGTCGACTACACTCTTGACCCTAGTCGACTAACTTTTCCTGAACCAAAACCTTAACTCTCTGTATCACAGTATTAGTCGACTTAGCCTAACTATCAGTCGACTTGTCATGTCTGTTAGTCGACTACCCCTATGACCCTAGTCGACTAACTCTTCCTGAATCAGAAACCCAACTCTCTGGTGCACAGTTTTAGTCGACTATACCAGACTGTTAGTCGACTAACCCCTCTATTAGTCGACTACTCCCTTGACCCTAGTCGACTAATCTTAGCTGTCTGTTATAGTTGTTTACCTTCTTAACTTTAGATCTTATACTTGGTTCATGTATTTGTATCTTGTACTTCATGACTCTTTATTTGATGTATATCACCTCTAGTCACTTCATATTTCTATGTTTACGTATTGCCATGCAACTGCTTGTTTCATTCTTACACTTGCACCATGCCTGTGATATTCTTACTCCTTTATCGTATACCATGCGTGGCAGACCCTTCGTGGTCGTTGAACTCTGAGTTTCTTCTATGTTTCCACTTGCCATGTCATTACTTCAGACTTGTCAATTACATGCTTCCATTTAACACATGTATATCACTTGATATCTGATGTGTTATCATCTGACCACTTAACATGTTATCAGTTAGTAAGACCCTCTTGTTATGTCATGACTGACCCGGACTATTATTAATCTCTTGTTATGCTTGGTTGTTTGTTAAATATCATCATCCTATCATGCTATCACTTTACACCCAGCATGATATACTTGACTTTATGATTATCTCGTTTACGGGAATCCTGTCTTGTTATTCTGAATGGAACTAAGTGCCACACCACACGGTGGGGGCCACCTCTAGAATCCATCCTTCAGAACAAAGTGCCACATGGAACAAAGTGCCACACCACACGGTGGGGGCCACCTCTTGAATCTGTGGGGGCCACCTCTTGAATCTGTTGGGCTATTCTTGTTATGTCCAGTTATTCCCGTAATTTGATAATTATGTAATAAGTTACAACTTGTACGGGGAATGGGAGGAAGTGATGGATGCCGGAATGATACCTTGCTTATAGTAATGGAATAAAATATTGACGTCTCGTGTGAGTGGGACTTTGGGCCCACAGAAGATTCGTGTGAGGGGGACTTTGGGCCTCCAAACTGGTCCCAGGTGTATGGGAACTACTATAAGAAGTGATATCAGTTCTCCATCGGCTTCCGGTAACAATCCTCGGATAGCTTATATATGGATGTATGTGAGTTGGGATATATACCGGGACACATACCTAGATATATGGGTTAGACGAGTAATAATAATAAGTGATACCCGTTATGGATCTTGTTATGATTCTTGATATTCCGGTTATGATTCATGTTTCTTGTTATGATTCCAATCATGATTCTAGATTATGTTTCCAGTTGTGACACTTATTATGATTTCCGTTATTCCAGTTATATTTCCAGTTATGATTCTTAGTATTCTTGTTATATATTCCTGTTTGACTTTCATATGATTTGCAACTCTGATTCTATACGCTTGGATTTCTGTGGCATGAGATAACGGTATATAGATGAGGGTTTCCTTGTTTGGATTATTCCTTCGATGTATTAGTCTCATGGGACCGTGACTTAAGCGTATACAATCAATCTTGCTTATAATCGGTTTTATCCTGGATTTCCTGTTTTATGATATTCTTGTTCCTACTCATTATACTTGTATTCTAACCTTCCTATTCTTGCATCTTGCCATTTGGCTGTAGCCTGTTCATTATTGGGAGGTCCTGACTCCCTTGGATTTGTATGTTCAGGTTTAGAAGCTTAGATCGAAGTGGAGTCGTCCACAGTAGATCGAGCTTTCCTTAGTGAGCAGGTCGTTTAGCTCCAGTTCCTCCGTGCCAGACATCTCTTTTGACTCACGGGATCTTCATCCTACTCGTGAGCATTTTGTGTCTTTATTGTATATTTTACTTTTGGACTGGGTTGTGATAAAAGACACATGTGATGTGTATATGTTTATCATACTGTGATGACTTTGTATGTGTACTTTTTAGTTGGCATATGTATGGATACCACGCTTTATCGTGTACTCTGATTCTTGTTGTACTTTTATGCTTAGCGTATATACGTGGGGGCATTTCCTGACCTACGTATATACGTTGCAGTGACGTCCCCGTATTCGTGGAATCGGGGCGTTACAGGTTGGTATCAGAGCTTAGGCTCTCCCACCTATAGTACAATCAAGCAGCAAATTTTAGTAATTTGCTATTGCCAACTACAATGTACAAAGTTATCTAGTCCTTCTTGATTCTTTCTTGAGTCCTTCTTGATTCCTTCAATGTATCCATTATGTCCTGAAATCCTTCCATTTTTCCAGCTCTTCCAGTCATCTTTCACCGTCTAAGTTTGGATAGAAGATCGGGCCGTAATCACTCTGGGCAAGCATCGAATGGAACCGCGGGGGAGAATGTTGACATTCTGAGGATCATTCAGACGATGATGGAGAACCAGCAGCAGCAGACAGAGCTCCTCCGGCAAGAGTTAGCAGCTCCCAAAGGACAAAGGCCAGGGAACATATCAGACTTCAGACGGTTGCAACCAGCCACATTCACGGGTGGAGAGAAACCCCTGGATGCTGAGCAATGGCTGACAGACACCTCAGACTTGTTGAATGCAGCCCGAGTTCCAAAGGAAAATCAAGTGGAAGTCGCCAAGATTCAATTGAAAGATGTTGCCAGAACTTGGTGGCTAGCTGAGGAGGCAAGATTGGAGAAGCCTGTCACTTGGGACACATTCTCCAAGAGCTTCTATAGCAGATTCTTCCCTGTCACAGCTCAGAAAGACATGGAGGAACAGTTCATCAGACTTCAGCAACGGGATCGGTCCGTGGATGAGTATGCCGCGGAATTTCTCCGACTTAGCCGCTTTGCTCCGTATATGGTGACGGATGAGGAGAAGCGGGCAAGCAGATTCCAGCAGGGCTTGCAGATGGATATACAAGTTTTCTTAATGCCCCAGCAGCTGAAGACCTATTCAGAAGTTCTCACCATAGCTCGAGAAGTGGAGCGTGGACTGTAGAAGAAGAAAGCGAACCAGATGAGGAACCAGGCCAAGAAGAGGCCTTTTGAGTTGATGGATGAGGAAGATGCAGATAAGGCAACCCAAGGCCCAATGATCAAGAGACCATTCCAACCTCCTCTGTCTCAGATAATATGCAATTTCTGTCACAGACCCGGGCATTATAAGAGAGATTGTCGAAAGGCCAATGGACTTTGTTTGGCATGTGGAACAGATAGACATGCGCTAAGGGATTGCCAGTTCAGAAGGGTAGGGAACATGGCACCAGTCAGACCAACACTTCCAGCTCCAGCACTTCCAGCCCCAGCACTTCCAGCACCGCCATTGAGAAGGAATCCAGAACCAGTGGACCGGAGAGCTCCATTTCCACCCCAGCAGTATGATCCACAGAGAGGAGCAAGACCCAGAGTAGATTATGGCAGAGGCCAAGTTCACAATATGGAGGCAGAAATATCAGATGAAGCAGCAGCAGAGTACGAAGCTCAGTACCTGGAGCAGGAACCTTGAGGATATCATGGTAACTATTACCCCAGATCTTGTATTTGAGTTGACTATCTTTCTAAATATTTCCATTATCATTCTCTCATTGTTCATCCTAGTCCTTCCTGTGTTTATCTTAACCCTGTTTTGGTTTTTTTCGAAGCCTTTGATTTCACTCTTGTCCCCTTTGTGTTCAATTTGCCCCTTAATGAAATTGCGAGGACGCAATTTTTGTAAGGTGGGTGGATTGTAATACCCCGTTCCCGGAATACGTACTTAGTTGCGTATTCAGATTTTCGATCGTATTTTTTCGATTTGTTTCCTGCATTTATTCTGTATTATGAATTCCTTATATGATTGTTTTATTTTGGATTTGGATTCGTGGACTCGGAGTCAGCCCTAGTCTGAACCGAAGGCCCGATCATAGTATATTATTCGATTTAGTCTTTCTGATGTGTAGATTTGACCGATTTCAGTTTCAAATAATATTTTCCAATATATTAGATTTTCCATGATTTTCTAGATTTTTCTTGAATTAAATTGAACTTCTTCAAAACCGGTGTCGGCCAGTGCCGCTGACCGATTCCAGGATTTTTAATTCTCAAACAGTTTGGAATTTCATGATGGTCCTTTAGGCTTTATTCCTTAGAATCATATTTTCTACCTACATTCTTTTTCTGAGGATTTTATGATTTTATGAAAATTCCATCGGAGTCGGTAGGTAACTGATTCTGGGATTTTTAGTTTTAAAACTATAAAGTATTTCTTAAAACGGATTTCACTATGAGTCTTCATATATTATTATTGATTTTTGGTAAAATTTACGAGTCGTTCTGAGATACTTGAATTTCGGACGATTTCGGTATTTTCCGAAATGTTTTCCGTATACTCGGGTTAAACCCGGGAACTTGTCTTTTCAATATTTTTATTTTCCAAGTCCAAGAGAAAATCTTCTCTTTATAAATTTCTTTTCCTTTTTCTTTTCTCCTTATTTCTTTCCTTCCTCCACAAGCCAAAAGAATTCCAATTTCCTAATTTTCCAAAATTTCAATTTTTCCTCTCCACTCACTTCCACCAACCTCCACCATTAATGCCTTTTTCTCTCTCTCTCCCATGGCCGGCCAAGTGGCCAAGAGAGGGACACTCATCCCCCTCCTCCACTTTGCAAAAACCCCCCTCTCATCTACTTTAATTTCAACTCCTTTACAAAATCCAAATCCCATATATACATTTCCTTTTCATTTCATCCCCTTTCTTTCACTTCTCTTCACCAAGAGCCAAAACCCTAACCTCCACCAAATTCCTCTTCATCTCCATCACCACAACCACCAACTCCACAACATCAAGGTCTTCATCTTCAACCTCAACTCCTTCTTTTGGATTGGATCGTAGTTTTCTTCGTCGGAGATATCGCCGTGGATCGTATTGTCGACCTCGATCTCTTCGAACTCGTGGAGCTTCGATTAAACCGATCTAAGTGAGTATTTTTACTCACCAAGACTTGTTTCATTCTTAGTATACTTGTCTCTTCATATCTTGTGTAGATATGTCATCAAAATCATATTTTTAGACCATCAAACACAACCACCAGATTCTGTTCTGTACGCTGTTTTTGACCACGATTAGTCGACTTGACCTAGGGCCTAGTCGACTAACCCATCTGTTATTGAAACGTAGCTTTTTCTAGAAACACAGTTTTAGTCGACTAGACCAATTTACCAGTCGACTAGAGAACCTTAGTCGACTACACTCTTGACCCTAGTCGACTAACTTTTCCTGAACCAAAAGCTTAACTCTCTGTATCACAGTATTAGTCGACTTAGCCTAACTATCAGTCGACTTGTCATGTCTGTTAGTCGACTACCCCTATGACCCTAGTCGACTAACTCTTCCTGAATCAGAAACCCAACTCTCTGGTGCACAGTTTTAGTCGACTATACCAGACTGTTAGTCGACTAACCCCTCTATTAGTCGACTACTCCCTTGACCCTAGTCGACTAATCTTAGCTGTCTGTTATAGTTGTTTACCTTCTTAACTTTAGATCTTATACTTGGTTCATGTATTTGTATCTTGTACTTCATGACTCTTTATTTGATGTATATCACCTCTAGTCACTTCATATTTCTATGTTTACGTATTGCCATGCAACTGCTTGTTTCATTCTTACACTTGCACCATGCCTGTGATATTCTTACTCCTTTATCGTATACCATGCGTGGCAGACCCTTCGTGGTCGTTGAACTCTGAGTTTCTTCTATGTTTCCACTTGCCATGTCATTACTTCAGACTTGTCAGTTACATGCTTCCATTTAACACATGTATATCACTTGATATCTGATGTGTTATCATCTGACCACTTAACATGTTATCAGTTAGTAAGACCCTCTTGTTATGTCATGACTGACCCGGACTATTATTAATCTCTTGTTATGCTTGGTTGTTTGTTAAATATCATCATCCTGTCATGCTATCACTTTACACCCAGCATGATATACTTGACTTTATGATTATCTCGTTTACGGGAATCCTGTCTTGTTATTCTGAATGGAACTAAGTGCCACACCACACGGTGGGGGCCACCTCTAGAATCCATCCTTCAGAACAAAGTGCCACATGGAACAAAGTGCCACACCACACGGTGGGGGCTACCTCTTGAATCTGTGGGGGCCACCTCTTGAATCTGTTGGGCTATTCTTGTTATGTCCAGTTATTCCCGTAATTTGATAATTATGTAATAAGCTACAACTTGTACGGGGAATGGGAGGAAGTGATGGATGCCGGAATGATACCTTGCTTATAGTAATGGAATAAAATATTGACGTCTCGTGTGAGTGGGACTTTGGGCCCACAGAAGATTCGTGTGAGGGGGACTTTGGGCCTCCAAACTGGTCCCAGGTGTATGGGAACTACTATAAGAAGTGATATCAGTTCTCCATCGGCTTCCGGTAACAATCCTCGGATAGCTTATATATGGATGTATGTGAGTTGGGATATATACCGGGACACATACCTAGATATATGGGTTAGACGAGTAATAATAATAAGTGATACCCGTATGGATCTTGTTATGATTCATGTTTCTTGTTATGATTCCAATCATGATTCTAGATTATGTTTCCAGTTGTGACACTTATTATGATTTCCGTTATTCCAGTTATATTTCCAGTTATGATTCTTAGTATTCTTGTTATATATTCCTGTTTGACTTTCATATGATTTGCAACTCTGATTCTATACGCTTGGATTTCTGTGGCATGAGATAACGGTATATAGATGAGGGTTTCCTTGTTTGGATTATTCCTTCGATGTATTAGTCTCATGGGACCGTGACTTAAGCGTATACAATCAATCTTGCTTATAATCGGTTTTATCCTGGATTTCCTGTTTTATGATATTCTTGTTCCTACTCATTATACTTGTATTCTAACCTTCCTATTCTTGCATCTTGCCATTTGGCTGTAGCCTGTTCATTATTGGGAGGTCCTGACTCCCTTGGATTTGTATGTTCAGGTTTAGAAGCTTAGATCGAAGTGGAGTCGTCCACAGTAGATCGAGCTTTCCTTAGTGAGCAGGCCGTTCAGCTCCAGTTCCTCCGTGCCAGACATCTCTTTTGACTCACGGGATCTTCATCCTACTCGTGAGCATTTTGTGTCTTTATTGTATATTTTACTTTTGGACTGGGTTGTGATAAAAGACACATGTGATGTGTATATGTTTATCATACTGTGATGACTTTGTATGTGTACTTTTTAGTTGGCATATGTATGGATACCACGCTTTGTCGTGTACTCTGATTCTTGTTGTACTTTTATGCTTAGCGTATATACGTGGGGGCATTTCCTGACCTACGTATATACGTTGCAGTGACGTCCCCGTATTCGTGGAATCGGGGCGTTACACAGGCAACATGCAATGATCTTTCTTTGATCAAGTCAAAAAGATAGCTTCACTGGGAAGCTGGGAAACAGGCTGAACCCCTTCTCTGCAGATCAATCAGATACAAAATGAAGAGCAAGGGAAATCAATCCCTGAGGCAGCTGTTAAAGCTAAATTAAGGGAGATAAACTCCTAAAAGTTATCAGTTCATTGGTAAAGTCTCTGGATGACCGAGACTTACCGGTTCTTGGTCGGGTAATGACCAGAGGGGCATCCCCACTAGTTCAGAGATCTGAGTATCTCTCTCTAATAACCAAGAGAAGAGAAGAGCAGACCACTTCTCTTCAGAGGACCACAGGTGCCCTATTTATAGACCTCATCGCCTGAGCGCTACCGCTTCAAGCATAGAAGCGCGAGCGGATTTAAGGCATTTATCGAGCCTTGAAAAAAAAAGACCCGTTTCCCTCGAAACCGTGCAAGGAAGAAATGATCTACCTCATTAAGGCATTTATTAAACCTTGAGAAAAGGAATATTCTCCCTCGAAGTGCACAAAGGAGGAATGATCTCCCTCGATTAATGCAAGAGAGGTTATTCTAACCTCGAAAAAGGAGCAATCCTTCTCGTAACTGGCCAAAAGCAGTTGGCCTCGAAAAGGAACAGCATTCCAAAGCGAACTTATTCCGGGAAGCTCGAACGCGGAGCTACCCAGACGCGAAGCTACCCAGAGTCGCGAATCTACACGATTCTTCGGCGAATCTATCCCAAAGCAGGATTGAAAGCGAAGCTGAACTCAACCACCATGGCGACGATCGTACTTCACATACCACCGATCAAAGAAATTCAAAGTATTTCGAAGTCTGAGCCATTCCATTACAGACTTTCGAAAACTTTGAAGGGGGTCTTGTTAACACTTTAAAAAGACAAGATTCTTACTGGTCTGAACAATGTCTAAACTTGTTGACATTTACAAAAGACAAGCGAAAGATAGGCTGATTGGTTCGAACAATGTCTAAACTTGTTGACATTTACAAAAGACAAGCGATAGACAAGCTGACGACCAGTTCTGTACTTGTTGACATTTACAAAAGACAAGTGACAGATAAGCTGACGACCAGTTTTCACCCATCTCCGAGGGACAAGGAAGCAACTTGGACTCTACTGATCCAGTGAAGCAGACAGTAAGCCCAGATTGTCTCTAAACAGACCTCAGCAGGTCTAAGATGCTAGCACTTAGCATCACATGAGCCCAAAGGGATAGCCTCGCCTGAGAGGCTAAGATCATCCAACTTCGCCTTGAAGCCATTCACAGCTCTGCCAGGGAGCTAACTTATAACTTCGCCTGAAGTGCTCAGTTAACTTCGCAGAGAGAGTTAGCTTCGCTTGAAGCCACACGCAACCGCGCAGAAGGATGTTCGGTAGCTTCGCCACAGACGATATCTAGCTCCACTGAAGAGCTATCTTCTGACTTCGCCACATGCGCCTTCCAGCTCCGCTATGAGCTCAACGCGGCGACTCCGCTGCTGGTCTGCTATGGTCAACCTTTGACCAATTAAATCTCCAGATGAGATCAAATCTAATCAGGATTGAGATCAAATCCAATCAAGATCAAATCTGAGATCAAATTTGGCAGTTGATTGCCATAAATCTCTTGAATCTCCTAAAACGAGTAAGAGGATCAAGGGAGATCTTCCAACTATATGGAAAGGATTAAAACAGATCAAGAGGATCAACCGACCTGCTATTTCTAGCTTCGCAGAAGCTGATTCTAGCCTCGCAGCAAGGCTACTTTCCAGATTTGAACAGATTTGATTCAATCTGTTTCCATATTTTAAAGGGACAATTATACCCCTGCTCTCCCTATAAATAGCCCACCAGGGGCACAAGGAGAGAGGACGGGACAGAGAGAGACGACCTCCACACGTGAAGAGAGGCTAAACAGAGACTTATTCTCTTATTTCTAATAATTCAGAGACTTTAGAGAACTGCTTCTCTAATCAGGGTGCTGATACCCTAATACCTTCTTCTCAAGTAATCTTCAGAACCAGGCGAGAAGGAATTCCTAATTGAAGGCGGTTTTGAGAAGCAACAAAAAGGTTCTACCAACCTTCTGTTCTCCGATTCTCCGAACCAGGCGAGAAGGGAATCTCATCGCTCGCATCATCAAAGGGATAAAGTGGTCGCGCGCTGACCAGACTCCTACCGGCACACTTCTCCAGAATCTCAGAGGAGTCCACTTTTTAGAATACTTGTAATTTAGCTACTCGACCCTTTTTTTTGTAAGTTTTCCCCTTTGCAAATCAATGGAAAACAGAACCCTAAGTGTGTAAGTGTATAAGGTGTGTATATTTCTTCAAGGTAAAGATCAAGACTAAATTACTTTCATCAATTTTCTTCCTAATCCTGAAAATCAAAGAAGTCATCTTATTTTGACCAAGTATAAGAAATCCTAATTATGATTTTCCTAGTCCTTAGAATTGACTTAATTTCTTACAAAAAATATATCAAAATATTGTTCTTTTCTTTCAAAAAGTTTATATATATATATATATATATATATATATATATATATATATTCTCTTCTTTTTAGTTATATTAGTCATGTTAGAGCCCTCCCCCACACTTATCCCATGCATTATCCCCAATGTATGAAAGAAATATATAGATGCATGAAATGGAATATAAAAGAGGTGCATTATATATATATATATATATATATATATATATATATATATATATATATATATATATATATATATATATATATATATATATATATATATATAGTAGACAAAAATATGTACAACATCATGTTTCTCCCATACCTAGATCTTTTTCGGTCTCATCCCTCTAGCTCTCTCCCACCATTCTAATGGGTTCTCTTTATAGGGTATAGTGGGGAGGCCAATCTTTATGTCATTTTAACTCTCTTCGTCCTTAGTCTCACCTTCCTTAACCTTCTCTTCCTCATATGTCTACATCCATTATTCAAAAAGTGATCATCATCACACTTCTCAGTTGGAACTTCCTCACTTTGAATGCCTAGAAATTCTAAAACAGTTCCATATATCTCCTCAAAACTTAGATCGACACTTTTCCTTGGAGGTGTGTAATTAACCAAAATATCCCTAGTCGGTCCATCCAAACACATGAGTTCTTCTTCGAAGAGGTTTTCAAGGATTAGGTCAATCGGAGGTTCTTGAATTATATTCTCATACGATATATCATTGATTGGCTCATCAAAAGTGAAAATATTAAAATCAAATTTCCTTTTTTTAAAGGAAACTCTAAAATTAGGATCTCCAATATATGTCTTCTCATTAATATAATCACATTCATTCTTAAATAATTCATCAAGAAACAGAGACTCATTCTCTATACCTTCACTTTCTTCATCACAATTATTTTCAACAAAGTTTACCTCAAACGTTTGGTCTCTTATCTTACGAGGTTAATTTTCTAGGTTGAAGACATTAACTTCTCTAGTCATGTCCCAAAAGGTTAACCTCATGGACCCATTTCTATAATTGATAGTAGTGTTGGTAGTAGTAAGGAATGGGCGTCCTAAGATAACATGAGTTTGAGTCCTAAGATTGGACACAGGTTGTGTCTTAAGAACTATGAAATCAACAGGGTAGATAAACTCCCCGACTCGGATAAGGACATCACTAATTTTCCCCTTGGGAACTTTCACTGAACGATCAGCCAGTTGGATTGTGACTCGAGTTGGACTAAGATTGCCCAACCCAAGTTGTTGATAAACTGAGAATGGAAGCAATTTGATACTTGCCCCCAATTCAAGAAGTGCACGACAAATCTCAGCTTATCCTATAGTGCAGGCAATCGTGGGACAACCTGGATCCTTGAACTTAACAGGGATCGGACCTGACAGTAGCTCACTAATGTTAGTGGCTAAGAAGACTTTCTTGGTTACATTAGTGTTTTTTTCTAGGTGCACATGTCCTTAAGAAATTTTGCATAGGATGGGACTTGTTGGATGGTATCAAGAAGTGGCATATTTATCTGCACTTGATTGAAGATCTCAATTATCTTATCCATGTGTGAATTCTGCTTGTTATTCTTCAGCCTATTAGAAAATGATATTATAGGCTTGTGCACCTGACTGGTTGACTTATCCGTTTCAGATTCGTCAGATTTGGAAGCATTAGGACTAGATCAGGTGGATGCTTGAGTGTGGTTGTACTGAATCGAATTGGATGGTGTTGACACTTGATTATTAATTTTCTTTTCTGACCTCAATGTATGAACAACATTACATTGATTCAATGACTGATCCTCAGTCAGATGAGCTTGTTGAGAATTCCTAGGATTCATTACTGGCTGACTAGGCAAGGTACCCTTTTGCCTCTCATTCTGTGGATTGGCTAATTGGGTCATTTGAACCTCTAACCTCTGTATTGTTTGTATGAGGGAATCTTGGTTCTTCATGTACCTTTCCATGCTTCTCTCAAAGTCAGTCATTCTCCTTTCAAGTTGAGGATTCTGGAAGGAAGATTGTGGAGCATGGTTGGGAAGTTTTGTTGATAATTTAAAAATTGGGCAGATGATTGGGAGAATTATGATGGTAATTAGAAAAGTAGGGTTGATGATTGGAAGAGTTATTGAATGATGGAAGTGCTTGCATGGTTTGACCGTGGGTGGTAATTGTTGTGTTGGCTCTATGAGAAATTTGGGTGATTTCTCCAGCCAGGATTGTACGTTGGTGCGTAAGTATCATTGTTTGGCCTTGAAAAGGCCGCATTCATCGGTTTGGGATATTGTTGCTAAGCTTGAAACACAGGACACTCCTCAAACACATGATTCATGACTTGACAGTAAGTACAGCCCGGAGTTGAAAATTGGTTTGGGCTGACTTGATTGATTTGACTTAGTTTCTTAGTTTCTAAAGATTCTAGTCTTCTCGCAAGGTTAGCTATTTTAGTCTCGTTAGCTATGGGTGATTCAATTGAATGGAGACCTCCTTTTGAAGAGATGGGTTTTAATTCCTCGAGTTTTCTCTAGTTGGTTCCCATTGGATGGTCTTTTCAGCTAGATCCTCATATAAATCCCATCCTTCATTCTCATCCTTCTGTAATAATCTCCCTTAGCACATGATTTCTAAGAGGGTCGTGGTTGAGTAGTCTAAACCGTCATAAAAAATTTGGCATTATCGCCATTTCTCTATTCCATGATGAGAACATTGGACCAGGAGGTCTTTAAAGCGTTTAAAGTACCTCCAAAATGGTTCACTAGGTTCTTTCTTGAACTGCATGATGTTCTTTCTAATGAGAGCAGTCTTATGAATTGGATAGAATTTCTTCAAGAAGATCTTGATAAAACCATCCCAGAATGTGATAGAGACGGCCGCTAAGCTGTAAAGCTATTTCTTTGCTAAGTCCTTAAGAGCAAATGGGACAAATCTCAACCTAATAGCATCATCTATAAGGTGTGGGATTTTCATCATTAAGCGTACTTTCTCAAATTCACTTATGAAGAAATAAGCATCTTCAGACTCTAAGCCATGGGACTTAGGGAGTGTGTTGATGAACTGAAGCTTAAGCTCAAAGTTGTGTTCACCAACTGATGAAGTTGGATGCAAGATGGAAGTGGGGTTCTAATGGCATAAACCTATCCTGCAAAGATGTCGGTTGAGCCATAACCGAATCTGGTCTTTGTTTGAACTTGGGTAGTGATGTGTTTTTAGTTAACCTAGATGAATTAGGGTCTCTTGACCACACTTGCATACATAAACACTATCACAAACAAGTTCACCAATAATCAACAAGAGAAAATAATCAAGCCTAGTCTAAGATAACCTTGACCTAGACAACTCCTAACTGGTTGATTATCCACATGAGGTATAATGTAGACTTTGACCACAAGCTAATCAGTTAGGTTAGGGCAAGATTGATGGGAGGCATCCGCGCAAAAATGACGGGCCTAATTAAGCCAAACCACCAGCCTTCGGGGTTTCACCCCTCAATCCCTGTCCTTAGACACTGATTTGGCAGGAGTCAAATTCTAACACCTTCCCCCTTAGGATAATCTCCTAATGAGTTCGAGCTGTCCTTACGTCTATCAGATTTTAAATTAGTCTTAGGATGTACAAGCTTGGAGATGGTTTGTGGGCTAAAAAAGGGTAATGACTTCCCCACCTTATCTTGATTTGGGTTTTACCCATAAAATTGATTGTGCAAAGTGTGCAAGATATAAAAAAGTAACATTCAATAAGAAAATAATCACCTAAGAATGTTTCCTAAACTATATGCTATACATACGAACCTTGTCTCCAGCTATCTTCAATAGTAATTGTAAAAGAAATGTAATTAGACAAATGCCTAGAATGCAAGTCTAAATATTTTTTTAAGCAATTGGCAATCAATCAGATTACTGCTGGATTACAAACAGAAGTGTGAATATCAGATATAGTAGAAATAATACACAAAAACTGTATTTTTGCAAAGCAATATGTCCTTCAAAAAATAGTTTTTAGTAGTCCAAAAATTTCAAGCTTTTTCACTGTGATTTCTTAAAATTTTGTTTCCTACTTTTTAGAGTAGGGGCATAGAATAGCAAGTCTTCTCCTGTAAGGCTTGAGTGCTAAATTTGATTCCTTGATGGCCCTGAAACAAAATACCAAACTTGTTAGAAAATAATTACACCGTTCCCTCCCCGGCAACGGCGCCAAAATATGATTGCAAATTAAAGCAGTTAGAGTTACCTTCTAGCTTTTGGCTAACGGGTCGTGTCCACGAGGAGGAATGTGATAAAAGCTTTTTTGTATTTTTGTTTAAAAGCAAAGAATGGTGTCGGTATTTTTTATGTTGAAAAAGAGAATGGAGAGTAAGGAAGTAATTAAAAGAAAAATTGAAAACTTAGAGAAGGCTTTGGAAAAGGTGATCTTTAAAAAGGGTTTAAGATTGATTTGTTATTTTTAATATATGAAAAAGATCTGTGCTCACTATCGATATGTTCTTCTCTTGAAATTCTTAGCGTCTCAACTTGATCATAGGCAAAAATGTAAGTTTGAGTTTCGAGAGTCTTAAACAAAGCAAATAAGATTGTTTGAAAAAGTTTAACTCTTTTTCTTAAGAAATCCTCTTGAACTGAATGTTAAATCTTCAAGTTCTCTTTCAAGTATGAAATAAAAATAAGTTCAAGTGATGTTTTAAAAGAAATAGAAGTTTAAAAATCTAAACCCATCCTCATGTGCCTTCAAAAACACTTTCAAAGAAAAAAGGCTTAGTTTAAGGCATACATATGATTCCGTTGGGTTCTTTACATCAAAATCATTCAAAATAAGAGAGATCAAAGAGAGAGATGATAGTGAGCCCAGAGAAATGAATTTAGCTACTCATAATTAAGGTAAAGCAAGACATGTAAATGAAATGAGACATACCCGTGAATTGTAGAAGAAGAGAAATCTTAATCCTTTGTTGATGTTACTTCAACTTCAGGTTATAATCACTCTTTCCTCTCTCTCTCTCACTCGTATTTGGACTGAACTACAAATTGAAAATAGAGATACAACTTCTCAATACTATCTAACAAAGAACCTAAACCTTAAATATAAAGAGAAAGACTTAAACTAATTTCTGGTCCCTTCTTCTCTGAAAAATGAAGTATTTATAGGGAAAAACCAAACGGGGGAGAGTGTATGAAGATAGGGGGAGAAAACGCTCCCCAACTGACTCAACCAAGCCACAGAAATGTGGCTTTGACCGTGTTTCCGCGGCCATGGTGTGGCCAGGTGGCCACAACTGGTTGGTCGTACTCTCTTGTTTGGTGATACACCTTTATCTCTTACTGGTTTTCCCATTTTAGCTCCTGGATTTGACGAAACTGTCTTTGATATTTGGGTTCAACCAATTGATTTGGGAAGATTTATTTTAACTGATTTTCAACTTCTCTGATTTGCCATGATCTGCCCTAATTTTCTGTTTTGAATTAATTCTAAATTAAATCAGAATTTGATGGGCTTTTGGGCTCGTTTCTCTTCCCTTTTCTTTAGCAATGGGCCTGCAGTTTATATAGAAGAATATAAGACTAAATAAAGATTTATTTAGGTAATAATTATGGAAATGTGTCATTATAGATGCAATATATGTAAACAATCACTTATCATCATCGCGGGTCTCTGACCGGTAATGCTTTTAATTGTTAGGAGATTGCGCGGATTCCCGGTTACGCTGTGGTGACACAGGAGTCTGGGATCTTCTTTTGATGGTACGAGAGGACTGTGACTTTTGCAGTGTATCGACTTGTTTGAGTAGTCGATTCTGGATATGAGGTGTTGGGTCTTTTTCAAGAGCAGCAATCTCATGAAGCTGAATTATCTAGGCTTACTGATCTTCCATCTGCTTCTTCAGGTTAAAGAGCATCTGGTGGAGTTGCCCGCTGGTCTGCTAGGGCTCAGGTTCAGTAACCAGCACCATCCGCAGTGTGGCGGAGGACAAGTGGGAGACTTCATCTCCATGGATACGGACATCAAATAGGTTGATCTGTTGATCCGCAAGCTTTGGTACTTCGATAGCTTTCTCCTTTCCTTTCGAAGTGGCGGGGGCAGCGGCTGTAGCCTCGGTGACATTTTTTCTTAGTGGAGCCATATTGATAATGGGAGGTTATTTTGAAGAAGGGTTAGGTGCTGATACTCTTAAAAGACAAACTCTCAGACAACTCTCCAACTGGTATGAATGATGTCTAACTTGTCGATACTTTCGAAAGACAAGTCGCAGATAAGCTGATGGCGAGTTCCTTTTTGCTCAGCTCATGATCATCTCTGATGGATAAAGTAGTGACTTAAACTAACTGATCTAGTTAAGCAGACAGCAGGCCAAATATTACCTTCAAACAAGCTTAGGCATACCTTTAAAGCTAAGTGAGTTCAACACTTAGCTTTGCCCATGAGGCTAGCATTACCTAGCTTCGTCAGAAGCTTTACATAGAGCTAACTTCTCACTTCCCTTGAAGCTTTTCATTGCTCCACTGAGAGCTTAGATTCGCATGCAGCTTTTCATAGCTTTGCCTGAAGCTCTTCATAACTTCGCCTGAAGCTGTATCTAGCTTCGCCGTGAGCTAATTCTAGCCTCGCTTGAAGCTGGTCATAGCTTTGCCTGAAGCTTATCTAGCTCCGTCGTGAGCTCTCCAGGTCATCAATTGACCATTTCAAATCCCAAGCTAGATTAGTAGGATTAATGCCAGTTTAAGTAGGCGGTTACACCTGCCTACTATGTCCCACATTAAGTGAAGACAATTAAGCCGGATGGCTATCATAGGCTCGCGCAGAGCTATTTAGCTCACACAGAGCTTGCTAGGCGCACGCAGAGCCTGTATTTAGCTTCACGTGAAGCTTTTTTACCTCGCTCAGGGCCTGTTATAGCCTCGTGCACAAGGCTATCAAGGTTGTTTCTGCCTTTGCTGATTTGTAAGGGTCAATTACACCCTTTAGAGCCTATAAATAGCTCATTTTGAGGATGAACTTAGGGCTGCATTTTTTGGGTATATCGCAGAGATATTGAAAGGCTTGCTATTTGGGCTGCTTCTTTGGTTGCTTCAAAGCGTTTAAGCTTACAAGAGATTCATTCTCTTGCTTCCAAGATACCTAAATCTTCTATTCTAAAGGAATTTTGGAACTAGACGAGAAGAAAATCCCTAGCAAAAGACTCCATGGTTCGATTGCTCGCATCGTGAAGGGGACAAAGTGGTCGCGCACTGACCAGACTCCTACCGGCACACTTTCTAGAGACAACAGTAGAAAATACTTATAATTTTCTTCTTTTACTTGTAATTTTCTACATAAGTTTGTAACTTTTCCCTTCTTAAATCAAGGGAAAATAAGATGGCGATTCCGTTGGGGATATAATTCTCTACTGCTCAGAATGAATTGTCGCAATGCGACGATCAGAGCCTCGGGTCTATTACTGAGACTTTGATCATTTACTTTGACCAAGAGAAGTTTGAGCAGCTTCTTTCTAGGGGTAGTGCAAGTCCCCTGAGCGTGCGCAAGCATAGGAAGATTTTCTTAGCCAGAGCTCCTTGGTCAAAACTTAGAAGCCAGTCTCTGTTGAGACTTGTAAGGCTTAGCGCGAGCCTATTTCAGCCTCATGCGAGACTAAACAAGCTTCTGTTGAAGCTAAGACCCTGTGCAGACCTATTTCAGTCTCTAAAGCTTTGCGCTCACCTAAGTCAGCCTTATGCGAGGCTAGAGATAATTCTCTTTTTTAGCTTCAAGCGAGCGAATTTAGTCTCTGACTGTGAGACTATTTTAGCTCTTCATAGAGCTAAGCTTTGCTTGTCCCGCAAGGCTAAAACCAAAGCACCAATTTGTACTAGCAGCGACGCTACTGCAGCCTCGCTCACAGAAACTCTTAATCACAAAGCTAAAGCCAAAGCACCACTTGGTGCTAGCAGTAGCCTCACTCACATCATCAGCGCTATTGAACAGTGCTAAGAAGCTCTTAGCCGCGAGGCTAAAGCTAAAGCACCAATTGATGCTAACAATGAGGCTACTACAGCCTCACTTAAAACAAGAGCACTGCTGGGCAATATGATCGGGGAAAAATCGCACATGAAAAGTGTATGTTTTGAAATTAAGATTTAAAGTGCGTGTGCTTTACCTTCCTCGATACTTCCGTTATTGCATAGAGGCTAAACGGGTCGAATACATAGAGACGGGAAGCGATAGAAGCTTTACAGGTATGTTCACGTGTGTGTTAAAGTTTCTTCAATGTTTTAAAGAATGAAAAGAAAAGAAAATAAAAAGTGAAAAGAGAAGAGTATGGTGAAACACGAAGAAGTGGGAACATAGAAGATAAGATATTTGTGAGTTTTGATATATTTCTAAAACAAAGCAAAAAAAGAAAGAAAACCCCATGGCTACTAACTATTAATGGCTTCACTGACTATGCTAACCTCTTAGTGATAGTTGCCTAACATGTATCCTTGGCCATCACTAGTCCTTGGTTCAAGAGTGTTTCAAAGCATGACCCATAAGATAACTTTCACATCCAAACTCAACAAAATAAGTGCAAGCTACACTTAAACCATCAAAGCTAAACTAGAGCAAACATGAAATAAAGTAATGTTAGCTTGTTAGAGAGTTAGGATGTTGGAGTGTTAGAATCCATCATAATGAGCCATTAATGGCTCTTGCAAGAGCAAGGCTAAGTAGAGGCTATTAGATTCATGTAGATTATCAAGTAAGAAGTTAGCAAGTTAGTGGTTAGTAGTAGTTGCCATGAGAGAAAATTAGCTAAACATATAAAAGGAGTTAGAGAGAAGAAAATAAGGAGAGATAAAGAGAGAACCTTTCATAGATTGTCACCTTCCATTACAAGCATTCTTGCTTTCCACCAATGTACCACTCTCTTTCCTATTACAAGATCTATAAGAAATGAAAAATACGAAGGAGAAAGAAGAAGAAGAACTAACCTAAACTATCTTAAAACTACAACATGGAGAAGAAAACCCTAAAAACTATCCTAAAAACACCTTCTTCTGGTGCTCTGGAAATCCCAGGGTATTTATAGGCGAAACAAGGCACCAGAGGAGCTGTACGGAGCCGCACGTTAAATCACGATGCGCGGCTCTATGACATTCCAAAGAAACGGGGTAATTGCTGCGTTTTCGTGGCAGTTCTAGGGCGGTGCGCGCGGCGCCGTCTGCTGCACACCCCCCGCTTGTCCCCCTATCGGTTGTACGCTACGGAACCCAAATTTGGGCCCTCTGTTTTGACGAAACCACCCTCCAAGGTCAATGGCTATTCTTGTAGTCTTTTAACTATCAATTAAATGGGGTTTTGGCTTCTTCATTTCATGCCATGGACCCAGAAACATGCAAGAGAGGTATTATTAATAAGATTTAATATTAAATAAATGTGAAGATGTGGTATGAGATATGTAATTTTAGAGACTAATCACACCCCCACACATATCTTTTACTTATCCCGAGCAAAACAAAAAAACTAACTAAGAAGATTATTACACAACTTTCGCAGGTGACACGATTGCACTGAGCATGTGAAACAAGTCGTTAAACCTCTAGGTTTCCCCTAGAGGAGGAGTTTTGTCTCCTGAGGGTTTTCAATAGATTACACCCACAAAATCCATAAAGAAAGACATCAAATGTTAGTATTTTGAAAACGCATTTTGAAATAGAGAAAAGTGTTAAAATATTTTTGCGAAAATTTAAGTGATCCAAGGTCATAGGTTAACCAGAAATTATTCTTCCTTAAACTAAGTCTAAATGTAAAATCTTGTATAAATTAAATGTAAGAATTTAAAATTGAATCGATTCTTTGATCTTTCATAAAACTCTTAGAAAAATATACACTTTGTGAACTGTGAAGATTTTTGGGATATCGACTTAACTTTCATGCCATTTATTTGTGTGTATTTATTTTTTTCTCTTTTTTTTCTTCTCTTAGTTTTCTTAGGCTTTCTTATTTACTCGGGTAGTGGGCCTTTAGCCGGTGACTCCAAAACCAGATAGTTTTAGGGCACCAGATGAGAAAATACTCCTCAGACTTAAGGACTCGAGTAAATAAGGCCACAAAACTAAGGGGATTATTTTTTTTTAGACGTGAATAATCATACTTCTTGAGGCATAATTACTCAACTTCAATAAGTGGTTTTTATTATTATCATTTTTTAATTTTTATATATTTTTTTATGACATTTTCAGTCCTTGTTTCAATCCCCAAAATTGTGTAAGTGTGAAGTGCATAAATCTAAGGCAAAAAATTCAAGATCAAATTATCTTTTAAATCTTACTTCCTTATTCTAAAATTTAAACAAGATATATTATTTTGACTCGGTTTAAAAATTCATAATTTTAGGTCTTCTTAATTCTTAAGATAATCTTAATTTTCTTAAAAAGAAATCAAAACTATTTCTCTTATTTCAAAAGTTTTGTAAAAAGAAAAGAAAAGAGTTTTTATACAAAAGAAAATTTTAAAAATTTCTTAAAAATAAGTTTAAAAGAAAGAAAATTTAAAACTAACTATGTTAGTAAATCCTCCCCCACAATGCATCGTCCTCAATGCATCGTGAATGTGTATATGCATGAAACAAATGGAAATGGAAGAAAAATTACCTCATGGTGGTGGTTCCGGTTGTGGTCTATTGGTCTACGAAATGTGGTCCAATTCAGAAATCGTGGATCTTGGGGAAACCCACCAGTGACTTCTCTAATACGATCCAGTAAAAGAATGATTGAGTGAATGATCTTATTTAAAAACTTATCCCCATCTAATTTCCAATTTTCAAAAATATTTACTGAGTCATTTTCTTCAACATCCTTGTCCAATAATGAAAAGTGAGTTTGGGAGATGATTGATTTGGACTCAAATGGAACAGTCACAAAAACTGATATCGACTCTCGAATTTGACTCAGATCAAGTCGAGATTCAAAAGAGAGAGTCGAAATTGGTTCAAAAATGGGGTCGAAACCAAAGAATTGATGTTCGCACACTTTCCCCATCAATGAAGTCTGATCATAAGATACTGTTATTCAACTTCACGGTGTACTGGTATAGGATTCAATGTTGACTCCAGAATAGAGAAAAAAATCTGGTAAAGATACCAGAGTCATTATTTAATCAAAAAATGAAATGAATTGCCAACTTGAGGTTCAGGATCACTTTCAAGCACAAATTCAATTTCAGGAAAAGGATAACTTGCCAAAATGTCAGGGTGGTTCTCAAAATTTTGGGCAAGTTCAAATGAATGTAATGAAATTGAATTTTGATTTTCGTCCACGGAAGGAATGTGAATGGGTGAAATGATCGATTCAAGTTCAGAAATTATGGGAATCAAAACTGGCTCAAGAACGTTACTTAGTTTAAGTAACACTACAGGAGTCGATATTGATTCAAGGATTGGACTCAAATCGCTATATTGTAGGTTCACATTCCTCTTCAAGTTCAATTTCAGGAATTGGATAACTTGCCAAACTATCAAGAATGTGATGTTGGTCAAGTTCAAGTTGGTATGATGAAATTGAAGCTGGATTTTCAAAATGACATGATTCTTGAGTCATATGAACATTTGATAGACATGGGAAGTCAATTATATTTTGCATTATTCACTCGGTCCCTTGGATGAATTCTATAGTTTTTTCCACAATGATTTTTTTTGAGTGGTTCTGGAAAAGAACTATATGAATTTTGAAATTTTTTTGGACATGATGAGGCCACCATGTTTTCAAATTATTTTTGGGCCTCTATCACTTCTTCCAAACTCCTTCGCAATGACGAGTTTTCTTCAATTGGTGGTTCAGGGAAAGGAGGATGTGTAGCAAAATCAGTGAATGAATATTGAGAAAATTGTGGACAATGTGGTTGAAAATTTGACTTGAGGGAGGTGAAACCCTATTGAATCTGTGAAGAGTGAAAATTATTTTAAAAATTATAGTCATAAGATTGGAGATATGGGTCATATTGATTCAGATAATTCCAATTCGGCATATATGATTGGTTCATGTTGTACATAGCCGAGTCGGAGTTATTCGAGTCAAATGAGGTCGGGGTAAAATATGGATCCATATTAGGATTGAAAAAATTGTTGTTATTAAAATCCATTTCAGAATTTATAAAAATAAAAGCAAACAAACAAATAAAGAAAGAAAAAGAACAAGACAACAAGCCTATGCTAGGGTTGACTTAGACCTAGACGACTCCTAACTAGTTAGATTGTCCACTGGGGGTACATTATCGGACTCTGATCACAAGTTAATCGGCCAGGTAGGGGCAAGATCAGTAGGAGGTATCCATGCTGGAGCAACGGGCCTAATTATGTCAAACCACTGTTCTTCGAGGTTTCGCCACTCAATCCCCAACCTTGGACACTGATTTAACAAGAGTCAACTTCTAACAACTTTCCCCTTAGGTCAATCTCTTAAATGAGTCCGAGATGTCCCTAGGGCCAACGTCTAACAATTTATTAAGGCTTGGGTTGTGTGAGTAGGAAGGTAATTTTTGGGCTAAGGGAGGGTAATGACTTACCCATCTTATGTTGTGCTAGGTTTTGCCCTTAATTTCAATTCGTGGAAGAGTGCAATATAAAAAAGAATGAACACACAAAGCGAGTAAATCACCCACGTGTTTGTCCTAAGCTATATGCAGTGCAATATGTACACCTCTGTCAAGATCACAACAACACAAGATGAAAATACAGTATATTAGAATTGAAATCGACACGTGCTTGATGAAAATGTCTAAACCATTTTAAAGCATCCAATTTCCGTATTTTACTTCTTAAATTATTATAGTGAATAGGTAACAGAAATTAGCAATAGAATATAATAATATACAAGAATTTACCCAACCACACAAGAGCAAGTGTGGACTTCTGCAATGCTAACGAATTTGACCTGCACATGAAAACAAGAAGAAAAGTTAACAAAATTTGAAATCAAACCATTCCCATCCCTGGCAACAGCGCCAAAATTTCATTGGGAAAAACTGCACACAAAAAGTGTATGTTTGAAATTAAGATTTAAACTGTGTGTGCTTTGACTTTCTCGATACTTCCGTTATAGCATAGAGGCTAAACGGGTTGAATCCACAGGGACGGGAAGCAATAGAAGCTTTACCGGTTTGTTCACGTGTTGTTAATGTTTCTTCAATGTTTTAAAGAATGAAAAAAAGAAAACAAAAAGTGAAAAGAGAAGAGTACGGTGAAACACGAAGAAGTGGGAACATAGAAGATAAGATATTATGATTTTGATATATTTCTAATACAAAGTAAAAAGAGAAAGAAAATCCATGGCTACTAACTACTAATGGCTCTAACCTCTTAGTGATAGTTACCTCACATGTATCCTTGGCCATCACTAGTCCTTGATTCAAGAGCGTTTCAAAGCAAGACCTATAAGATAACTTTCACATCCAAACTTAACAAAACAAGTGCAGGCTATACTTAAACCATCAAAATTAAACAAGAGAAAGTATGGAATAAAGTAATGTTAGCTTGTTAGAGAGTTAGGATGTTTGAGTGTTAGAATCCATCATCATGAGCCATCAATGGCTCTTGCAAAAGCAAAGCCTAGTGAGGCTATTAGATTCATGTGGATTATCAAGTAAAAAGTTAGCAAGTTAGTGGTTAGTAATTAGTTGCCATGAGAGAAAATTAGCTAAACATGTAAAAGGAGTTAGAGAGAAGAAAACAAGGAGAGATAAAGAGAGAACCTTTCATAGATTGTCACCTTCCATTACAAGCACTTTTCCTTTCCACCCATGTACCACTCTCTTTTCTATTACAAGATCTATAAGAAATAAAAAATACAAAGGAGAAAGAAGAAGAAGAACTAACCTAAACTATTCTAAACTACAACATGGAGAAGAAAACCCTAAAAATTATCCTAAAAACTCCTCAAAACTCCCTCTTCTGGTGCTCTGGAAATCTCAGGATATTTATAGGCGAAACAAGGCACCAGAGGAGCTGTACGGAGCCGCGCGTTCAATCACGACGCGCGGCTCTATGACATTGCCGTGAAAATGCAGTAATTGCCGCGTTTTCATGGCAGTCCTAGGGCGGCACGCACGCGGCGCCACCTGCTGCGCCCCTCGCTTGTCCCTCTATCTGCTGTACGTCCTGGAATCTGGATTTGGGCCCCTAGTTTTGACAAAATCACCCTCCAAGGTTAATGGCTATTCTTGTAGGCTTTTAATCACCAATTAAATAGGATTTTGGGCTTCTTCTTCATTTCGTGCCATGGACCTAGAAACACGCAAGAGAGGTATTATTAACAGGATTAATATTAAATAAATGTGAAGATGTAGTATGAAATATGCAATTTTGGAAACTAATCACAATGCTATGCTCACTTCCTGTAGCAGAGCTACAACACTCAGTGCTCAGATGTCTTCACCATGCGAAGCTATCTTACATGGCGAAGCTATTCTAGCTTCACCTACAGCCATAAAGAGAGCCTCCAAGGCTATGCCCAAGGCTTTCAAGCCTAAGAAGGCTAACTTTCAGCCTCTTCGAGTCTCCTTCTTGGATTGTTTGGGTCCAGCTAAAATGGGCTTGTGGGATTATTTGAGCAACAAGCAAAAACTCGATTCTGATGAATTAGTTCACATCTCGCTGTCCCAGTGCAAACAAGCGGGATGTCAACTAGTGACAATGCATTCTATCCATTGTTGCCTGGGGTCATTCCCACTGCATCTCCTCCAAAATCACCAATCGCTTTTAACTTATTATCAGTCCAATCTTCTAAGAGACCTAAGTCCCAAAAGAAGAAAGCAACAAAGGTTTCACACCTATGATAAGTAGAGAAAAAGATCTGTTATGATCCCAGAGAAGGAGATGAGAGGTTTATACTCACTTAGTCAGCTTCCCATATTCTAACTATAGCCCCTGGCTTAGGTCAAATTCTGGTGGAGTAAGAGGGTGCCTTCCAGGGTTCTTGCTCCAAGGTAGAAATGCCCTACAATTATGGATAATCTTCTTCCTCCACAAGGGCTATGTCACCAGCACCATTGCGGTACCTCTTCAAATAGTCTGATGATGAGGAAGAAGCTGGTGTCTATGCCTCCTCTGCTGCCATCAGCTCTATATGAATAGGGCTTGTATCAGCCAACATGGCTGATAACAACAATGATAATGACCTCTGTAGCCGCATGGAGGCATAGGAGCAGACTTCTGGGGCTCAGTAGGAGGCTTTGGATAACATCCAACGCATGTTGACTCAACACTTGATAGATCAGAACAACAAGGAGAATTCCAACAACAATGAGCGAAAAGAAGAAAATAAGACTCCAGAGAACAAAAATGCAAAGGAGTCTTCTTCATCTTCAATCGATGTCGAGATTATGAAAGGCATCCAGGCTTAGATTGCATCCCTAGCCTAAAAGGATGAACTGAAGAAAGTAAGGATGACTCGGCCCTACTTGTTAGAATGGGGTTCAGATCCATATCTACCAAAGTTCAAGTCAACTATGTTGCATACGAACGATGACAAGAGTTCACCAAATCAGCATATCTATTATATCCAATCCCAAACCAGCAATGTGATATATAATGATGCTATCATGGCTAGACTATTCATCGACACCCTCAAGGAGGTAGCCTTTGTCTAGTTCAGGAACCTTCCAAGTGGTTCCATCAATTCTTGGGTGGAACTAGAAAGTCGATTTCTTTCTCGATTCTACAAAGATGACACCGAGGTGACCATAGACAAGCTCCTTTCGACAGTCCAGAGAGAAAGATAATTTATAAGAGACTACATTAAGAGGTTTCACAACCTCTCTTATTTGCCTTGCATGCATGCCTTTACTCATGTTATTGCAAACATGCAGGCATAACTTTTTTGACAAAGTGAAAGTTCGAATGGGGACCGTCAAGGCCTATACATGGAAAGAGCTTGTCAAACAAGCCGAGATAGCTGAGAAATCAGCTAAAATGTTTGAACTCTCTGTTTCCAAGAATAAATGGGGGGTTAACAAGGGACGTGATACGACCTAGTCTTCATAAGCCAAGTGGAAAGAAACCATGGCCGTTGAATTGTCTAGGGAAGCTCTGCCGAAGCCGAAAAGGAGTAACACCAACAACAACTCAGAGTTCATGTTTTCTCTAAAACAGTACTCCTTCAAATATGAGCAGGTGGTGACAATCTTCCATTTGCTTAACAAGGGTAACAAGCTCAAGTTACCAGAAATTTGGCGCCCTAACAAAGTTGGACGTGCAAACAACTCCAACTACTATCCCTTCCACAGGATGGTCCACCATCCTACCAGAAAATGCTTCATCCTTAAGGACAAAGTTCAAGCATTGGTTGATGCTGGTGTTTTGGCCTTAAAATCAGAACAAAAGAAAGTCACTACCAACATGGTGACTCTCAATTTTGGGACCTTCTCGAAGATAACCGTCTCGAATAGGTTAACCCCGTCCCCAAAGTGAGATTGGAAGTCATCAATCCACTTACCAAAGAACAGGAGGCTAAAGGCCTCATTCCCTTGATAACAAAATCTGGGGAAATTATGTGGTACACATGGACATTGTCAAAGATGAGCGATGAGAATCGAGTCAGCCCAAGCTCAAAGATAAATCTTGCAATGTCATCTTCCTTGCACAGGATGATGACACAACAATGATAGCTTCTCTCAGTAGCTCTAAAAAAGATAAGTTTGCCTTCGCAGCACAGCTTACTACTTCGCACCCAGTCTGGCAAGTAGTACTTGTGACAGTACGATCAAACATCTTATGAAACACAATAGCCAACAACATTAGAAAATGCTCTACCTGTCCATGATTCAACAACACTGGACAAAGAGAAGTAAAAGGAGGCTGGTTTGACAAATTCTTGAAGAAGAACCTTTCTCAAGGACTTAATGCTTCTTTCTGCTTTGACATAACGGCATAATTGGCCAATATTCCAACTCGTATTATATTACAAGAGCTACTTCGCCTCTTAAAGAAAATGAGAGAGGCACTCAGGGATGCGCTTGCTTGCTAGGAATCTTTTCTGACACAAGTGCCTTCAATCCCTCTTGATTGTAACGGGATTTCATGTCCCCAATCTCATTTGGTACAGCGGCAGGTACCATGTATCACGTTCACTCCAAGAACATGCTCCTCTAAGATAATCAGCATGACCGAGCTTTGTATTATTCAGGATACATTGGGTCTACATGCATCAAGAGGATCCAATTCGACCTGGAGTTTGCTTTAAGCATCATCTCCAAGAGACTACTTTATTTTCTCGGCATTCCTCTGAGTAGGTTTCGACGACGACTACGATAATATAAGGCTTCAACGCTCAGAGTAGTTACCCTCTGGGCAAGATCTGCCTCTACTACAAAATTAAAGACTTAAAATCAGAAGTGACGTATTACGTAATCGATGCTGACTGTCCTACAATCTTTCGTTCGGATAGCCTTAGATCCATGCTAATTGGATTGTGACATCCAGTCTGCACTTATGCTTCAAATATATGGATGACCAGGCCATGGTCAGGATAGTATTTTTCGAAATGCAGCCATTCAAGGGAGTGAAAAATTACCTAACTGATTCTCTACTCTATCAAGAGAACAGTAAAGTAGTGAAAAATCATTGCCAAACTATATCAACATTGGCGACTGATCGAGCCAAACCTACACACAGAAAAATATAGACTTTTAGAACAGTGCTAACTCCTCAATTCTATCGTGTAGCCTAGGGCTAACGGGTCATGATTCCTTGATTTGCTTGATCTTTTGAATTGCTTGGATTTAATTGGATAAATCTGTCAATCTCTCTATTTTCTTCGTTAATTACACTGCATGCCACTGAACATGAAAATACATAAAAAGCAGAGTTTAATTTAAAATAAATGAAGAAAATGTGACATATGTGTATAAAAGTGATCGTACATATATTTTGTATTCTTTTCATTACACTCCTACATTTATCGTGTAATAAATCTGCTAATTTTCTTGTCTTAAATATCTATTTTGCAGAAGATAATAATGAAGAGAAAGAGGATTAAACTAAATAAATACCAGTTAAAATCAGATTTAACTGGATCTATTTGGTTAGCTGAGGATGATCCCAAATCTAGTTAGAACAAATCAAGGATTGGGGCAAATGTTCAGCTGAAGATCAGAGAAAATCAGAAAAATAACACCAAATGGAAACCGATAAAATTCAGATTTTTATAAATCCATTTTGGTTAGCTAAAGATCAACCGAGGATAATATCAAATACAAAGAGATAAATGGATAGAGAGAAGATCAATGGATGAGATGAAGCAGTTTGACTCAGATTCTGACTGGATACATTTTAGTATTTGAATCATAACTTTCGTTACCAAATCTCAAATCTGATGATTCAAGATGATCCAGAAATCAGACTTACAGGGCTACAACTCTTATGTTGATCACTATTTCTAATTCTGTCATTTGATAAGTGATATTCAGCAATCAACACGCTAACAAACTGCAGATCAGAACTGAATATCCACATCAAATCAAGTTTGGAGATAAGGGGAGGATTCAAATTTAGAAATAGCCAGCTTTCCCTATCTTCATACTCCTCTAACCTCTGTATTTCTTCTATAAATACCTGCAATCTCAAAGGCAAAGGGGGACGACCATGCAGAGATAGGATTTAGTCTAGTTTTTCATTCTTTGTAGTGTAGGTTTTTGTTTTTCTTTTCATGTAATTTTTAGTTTTAATTTATGTAAATCAGAGGAGATCAGAGTTTCATAGGAGAACGAGAACGAAGCTTGTGCTGAGAGTGACATCGGTGTAAGATTTTCTTCTTTCTCTTATTGTTATAAAATCGAATCTGTAGTTCCCTTTTGTATATACTTTGTTTTTGTGTTCTTCTTCTTCTTCTCTACTTTTTTTCTTTTGGTACAATTGTTATCCAAGTGAGTCTAAAAGCATCGAAAGAGCCTTGCCTTTGCGAGTGCCACCGATAGCCCATGACGATGGATTTTGAGTTTCATTTTGTATCACTTCATACTTGCAACGTCTTGATGATATAATGTGGAGGAAACGGGAATCAACTCTTATGGGCTATACGTTGATCGCCTCACTTCAAGGTAACATCATTGCAAAAGATTCAAGGTAGGTATTTGGCCAAAAGAAGTAAGTAATTTTTACTTTCTTTTCTTTTAATCATTTAGTTTAGAACACCACAATCCACCAAATCTTTTATCACTCTTTTTCAATCTCATTTGTACAAATCACTTCTTATTTCTCCACCTTTCTACCGCTTTCTTTCTAACTCAACTTTAACTCAATTTTTCCTTTTCTTTTAAAGAACTAAAGAAGAACTTTAACCAAACTTTGTATCTTAAAAGAAAACTTACTAAAAAAACTTCCACACTAGTCCCTCCTTGTGGATCACGACCCGCATAGCCACTTGCTATTGCGGTAGAATTGAGCACTTGCACTCTTTAATCTTAAAATCTGAAATACTATATTTTTTGTGCAGGTTCTATCTCAATCAAATTTTGGTGCCGTTGCGGGGAGGGATGGTAAGTTACTCTCTTTAAAAGTTTACATTTTTGGTTAACTTTCTTTTTTGTTTTTGTACAGATTTAATAACAAGAAATTCTTGCTGCAGTGGACACATAAGTGGCCTTGGACTCTGCTAAAGAAAGCAGAGCCAAGAAGCCCTCAGATTTGCTACATTCTAGTGGCAAAACTGAGTGAACTACTAACCTGTATTTTTGCAGGTTGGCTGAATTGAAAATCTGAATTTCTGTAGCATTTATCTCCTTATTTGACTCACTGTATATACATTTTTAACACAACAGTAAAAAGTTGATTGTAAATGCTAAAAATGATTTAGACTTTGCATTTAGGCACGTGTCTATTTCATTTCATTTTTTTATTTACTGTTGAAGAGTGCTGGAGCCAAGGTATGTGCACATAGCATTTAGTATAAGGTTCATTCTTGTATGAAATATTGCTTGAATGTTACTTTTTTCTATATACTTGTACACTGTACTAAATTGACTTAAGGGCTTGTCCTATAAACAAGATAAGGTGGGAAAGTCATTACCCTCCCTTAGCCCACAAATAATCTCCTCACTCACTAACCCAAGCCTAACTAAAAAAGAGTAGACGTTGGTCCTAGGGATATCTCGGACTCAATTAGGAGATTATCCTAAGGGGAAAGGTGTTGGAATTTGACTCTGCCAAATCAGTGTCTAGGAAGGGAATTAAGGACCGAAAGCCCGAAGGTTGGTGGTTACTTAATTAAGGAACGTCTTTGACGGATAACCTCCTACCAATCTTGCCCTGACCTGGCTGATTAGCTTGTGGTCAAAGTCTGCATTATACCTCCTATGGACAGTCTAACCAGTTAGGAGTCGTCTAGGTCAAAGGTCTACCCTAACTTAGGTTAGAATTTTTTCTTTTTTGTTTTCTTATTTGTTTGTTTTTTTTCCTTTGTTTGTGTTTTATTGTGTGATATGGCTTATAACAATAATTTTTCCAATTTTAATGGTAATCTATATTACACATCAACCTCTTTTTTGGATATTACCAACCCGGCATATCATAACTTTAACCAACCTAGTGTGCCGGATTGGTCTTATCCGAATCAATATAACCCATACCCCCATCTTATAACCATAATTTTCAGAATAATTTTAACTCTTCACAGAGTCAGTGGGGATTCACCTCCCCCGAGTCCAATTTTCAACCAACTTGTCCTCCTTATCCACTTGTCCATAATATTTTCAAGATTCATACTCAGTTCCACCAGTCTAAAATAGAAAACCATTAATTTTGGAAATGAGTATGCGTGAGTCCAAACAACAATCACAAAATCTAATGGACTCAAAATTTCACCATCAATTCCAAGACAACACTTCATCTTTTCAACAAAATGATGAACCAATCAACTATGAAAAGATGCTTGAAGCCATGACTCAGGCTCAAAACGCTCGTAATCATGACATAGACATGATGGTCCAAACTCTACGTTCTCACCGTTTGGCCAGTTCTGATGTCGCTAACCATTCTGTTAGAGCCAAAGAGTCATTTTGTTTTGGAAAACAAGGTTCCATTTCAGAACAATCATTTGAACTTGCCCAAACTCCAAATTTTGAAAATGACATTGATAGTTTGGCAAGTTATCCCTTTCCTGAAATTGAACTTCATAATGAATATGATCTTGAACCTCAACTTAGTGATTCAATTCTACTTCCTGATTCAATAATGACTCCGGTGTCTTCACCTAATTTCAATCTTTTTCCCGAGTCAACATTGGATCCTGTGCCAATTCATCATGAAATTGAATCACCCATCTTTGATGATCATCATATTGAACTTGACCAATTTCACACTTTTGAAAGTCCTATTGACAAATGGCAAGTTCTCATTTTTATGAAATTGAACTCAATGAGAAATGTGACCTAGATTCTCAAATTTGTGATCCAGTTCAAATTTCTGAATCAATATTGACTCCTATTTTGTTACCCGACTTGAGTAATATTTTAGAGTCAGTTTTGATTCCCACACCTGTCATTCTTGAACTTGAATTACCAATATTAAGTCACATTCTATTGTGGGAAACTGAATGTGGACTTGAATTTCAACTTCTTGATTTGGACCCACTTCTTGAGCCAATCTCGACTCCTGAACCTTTACTTGACTTAAGTCACATTCCTGAGTCGTTATTAGTTTCAGTACTTCCTGAGTCCAAGTCAATCATTCTATCTTTTCGCACTCCATTTTGGGACAAGGCGGTTGACAAAATTGACTCTGAAATTAATTATGGAATTTGAAAATTAGATGGGGTAAAATTTTTGTAAAAAACGTTCATATATACATCATTTTAGTGGGTTATATAAAAGAGATTTCTGGTGGGTTCCTCCGAACTCCATGAAAAGTCGATTGGGCCGCATTTCGTGGACAAATCAGACCACCACCGGAACCACCACCTTAAGGTAATATTTCCTTCCCTTTCTTCTATGCATTAATTCATACATTGAGGACAATGCATGAGACAGGTGTGGGGGAGGGTTCTAACATAACTTAGGTTTTTTCTTTTTATAAAAAAAAATTAACATTTTCTTTACTTTTAAAAACTTTTTGAAAATAGAAACAATATTTTGACATATTTTTTGTAAGAAATTAAGTCAATTTTAAGGAATAGGAAAATTAAAATTAGTATTTCTTAAACTTGGTCAAAATAAGATTATTTGTTTGATTTTTAGAGTTAGGAAGATAATTTGTTAAAGTAATTTAGTCTTGATCTTTACCTTAATGAAATATGCACACTTCATACATTTACACACTTAGGGTTCAAAAAAACGAAGATTCTTATGCCTTATAAAAATATATATATATATCTATGAAAGATGAACAAATCTAATTATTGATTAGCTTGGTGTTTTGGCCTAAGTAAGCATTAGTATTTATGCGAAAGATGATTAGATAAGTTTGAGAAAAATATATATATAAAATTCCTCTGATTAAGCTGGGTAATTGTGCCTAATAAAGTATAAGTATTCACGCCTAAAATGGGTTCATATAATAAAATCCTTAGTTTTATGGCCTTCTTTGCTCGAGTCCTTAAGTCCTTAGGGTATTTTCTCACCCGGTGCCCTAAGACCGTTTGGTTTGGGAGTCATCGATTAAAGGCTCGTTACATGGTCAGATTAGAAAGCCTAATAGAACTAAAGAATAATACCACCAAAATATATATATATATATATAAATAAGGCATAAGAGTTAGAGTTAAAGAACCCTTAGTCAAAATTCTCACGATCACAAGGTGCATATGACTTAGGGTAAAGTAATAGACTAGATGAGAAGTACAATTTGACTCCTTTTTTGATTGATAACAAATTTTTGAATAGAGACTAAGTTTAGGAATGAAAAATTAAGTTTTCCTATAACTTATAGATTACTTAAATCTTACAATTATATTTCAAATATTTTTCTCTTTCAAAATGCTTTTCGGAAATACTAACTTTTGTTTCTCTTTATTTATGGATTTTGTGGGTGTAATCCACTGAAAACCTTCACGAGACAAAACTCGTCCTCTAGGGGTAACCTAGAGGTTTAACGGCTTGTTGCACATGCTCAGTGCAATCGCGTAACCTACGAAAGTAGTCTAATAATCTTTGGTTTAGTTTTCTTGATTTGCTCGAGGACGAGCAAAAGATAGGTGTGGGGGTGTGATCGTACATATATTTTGTATTCTTTTCATTACACTCCTACATTTATCGTGTAATAAATCTGCTAATTTTCTTGTCTTAAATATCTATTTTGCAGAAGATAATAATGAAGAGAAAGAGGATTAAACCAAATAAATACCAGTTAAAATCAGATTTAACTGGATCTATTGGTTAGCTGAGAATGATCCCAGATCTAGTTAGAACAAATCAAGGATTGGGGCAAATGTTCAGCTGAAGATCAGAGCAAATCAGAAAGATAACACCAAATGAAAACCGGTAAAATTCAGATTTTATAAATCCATTTTGGTTAGCTAAAGATCAACCGAGGATAATATCAAATACAGAGAGATAAATGGATAGAGAGAAGATCAATGGATGAGATGAAGCAAGTTTGACTCAGATTTTGACTGGATACATTTTAGTATTTGAATCATAACTTTCGCTACCAAATCTCAAATCTGATGATTCAAGATGATCTAGAAATCAGACTTACAGAGTTACAACTCTTATGTTGATCACTATTTCTAATTATGTCATTTGATAAGTGATATTCAGCAATCAATACGCTAACAAACTGCAGATCAAAACTGAATATCCACATCAAATCAAGTTTGGAGATAAGGGGAGGATTCAAATTCAGAAATAGCCAGCTTTCCCTATCTTCATACTCCTCTAACCTCTATATTTCTTCTATAAATACCTGCAATCTCAAAGGCAAAGGGGGACGACCATGCAGAGATAGGATTTAGTCCAGTTTTTCATTCTTTGTAGTGTAGGTTTTTATTTTTCTTTTCATGTAATTTTTAGTTTTAATTTATTGTAAATCAGAGGAGATCAGAGTTTCATAGGAGAACGAGAACGAAGCTTGTGCTAAGAGTGACACCGGTATAAGATTTTCTTCTTTTCACTTATTATTATAAAATCGAATCTGTAGTTCCCTTTTGTATGTACTTTATTTTTGTGTTCTTCTTCTTCTTCTCTACTTTTCTTATTTTAGTACAATTGTTATCCAAGTGAGTCTAAAAGCATCTAAAGAGCCTTACCTTTGCGAGTGCCACCGATAGCCCATGACGATAGATTTTGAGTTTCATTTTGTATCACTTTATACTTGCAACGTCTTGATGATATAATGTGGAGGAAACGGGAATCAACTCTTATGGGCTATACGTTGATCGCCTCACTTCAAGGTAACATCATTGCAAAAGATTCAAGGTAGGTATTTGGCCAAAAGAAGTAAGTAATTTTTAGTTTCTTTTTTTTAATCATTTAGTTTAGAACACCACAATCCACCAAATCTTTTATCACTCTTTTTCAATCTCATTTGTACAAATCACTTCTTATTTCTCCACCTTCTTATTCTACCGCTTTCTTTCTAGCTTAACTTTAACTCAATTTTTCCTTTTTCTTTTAAAGAACTAAAGAAGAACTTTAACCAAACTTTGTATCTTAAAAGAAGACTTACTAAAAAAGCTTCCATCGCTATTCCCTCCTTGTGGATCACGACCCGCATAGCCACTTGCTATTGCGGTAGAATTGAGCACTTGCACTCTTTAATCTTAAAATCTGAAATACTGTATTTTGTGTGCAGGTTCTATCTCAATCAAAAAGTGATCACACCCCCACACTTATCTTTTGCTCGTCCTCGAGCAAAACAAAAAGTAGAGCTAATCTAACCTAACTTACTTTCGTAGAATCACTGTTGCACTTAGCATGTGCAACAAGCCGTTAAACCTCTAAGTTACCCTAGAGGACGAGTTTTGTCTCGTGAGGGTTTTTAGTGGATTACATCCACAAAATCCATGAAGAAAAGAAATGAATTGTTAGTATTTTTTCAAAACGCATTTTGAAAGGAAAACATATTTGAAGTATTAATGTAAAAATTCAAGTAATATATAAGTCATAAGATTATAAAAACTTAGTTATTCTTAAACTTAGTCATTATTCAAAAACTTATTTTTAATTAAGATAAGAATTAAAATTGTATTTCTCATCTACTCTATTATTTTACTCTAAGTCATATGCACCTTGTGACAGTGAAACTTTGGCTCAGGATTCTTCAACTCTAACTCTTATACTTTATTATTATCTTTTTTTTCTTTTTTTTATGGAGGTAATATCTCTTAACTCTATTAGGCTTTTCTAATTCGCCCATATAATGAGCCTTAGTTGGTGACTCCCAAACCAGACGATTTTGGGGCACCGGGTGAGAAAACACCAAGGACTTAGGACTTGAGCAAACATGGCCACAAAACTAAGGATTTTTATTTATACGAACCACTTTTAGACGTGAATACTTATGCTTTATGAGGCACAAATACCCAGCTTAATCAGAGGATTTTTTTTGATATATGTATATATATATTTTTTATATATGGCATAAGATTCTTTGTTTTTGAACCCTAAGTGTGTAAGTATATAAAGTATGCATATTTCATCAAGATAAAAATTAAGACTAAATTACTTTTTCAATTTTCTTTCTAGAAATCCTAATTATGATCCTCTTATTTCTTAAAATTAACTTAATTTCTTACAAAAAATAACTCAAAGTATTAATTTTCTTTTCAAAAAGTTTTTAATGAAAGGAATATTTTTTTAAAATTAGTGAAGTTAGTATATTAGTAAACCCTTCCTCACACCTAACTCATGCATTGTCCTCAATGTATGAATGAAATGCAATAAAACATGAAAAATGAGAAAGGAAGGAAAATTATCACCTCAAGGTGGTGGTTCCGATGGTGATCTCATTGGGCCAAGCGTTTCTGCCCAATCTAGATATAGTGGATTATCATGGAACCGACCTTTCAGGACCTCTTTCTTATTAGCATTTTTATACCCCCCAATATGAATAGGATCATGCAAGATCCTAACATGAATTTTTTTCCGCTTATATGACCAATCTTGGGATATCATCACGGAGTCATATTTATCTAAACCTTGGTCCAATAATAGAATGTGATTTTGTGGAATGGATAATTTGGGCTCAACAATGAAGGGAATGGGAACCGATACTGACTCGGAAATATAATTCAAATCAAGGTTAGATTCGAGAGTAGGAGTTGGTCCATGAGTTTGTTCCAAATCATAGAATTCAAATTCACATTCATTTCCCAACAATGGAACGTGACTATCCAAAATAGGCGATTCATGTTCAAGCTCTATAGGATAGGAATCAGTGTTGGCTCGAGAATTGGGTCCAAATTGGGAAAAGTTACCGGAGTCAGCATAGATTCAAAAAGTGGAACTGAATCACAATATTGAAAATCAGTGTCACATTCATCTTCAAGTTCAATCTCGTTGAATTGAAAACTTGCCAATTTGTCAATAGATTGATATTTGTCAAGTTTAAAGTTTTGTGGTGAAATTGAATCATGGTTAAAATCTCCAAGATACCATGATTCTTCGTCAATATGGCTAGGAGAATCAGAAGTGATCGAAAATGTGTTAGGTAGACTTTTCTCATTCCTATCATTAATTGTGTTGACCAAATGACTCACTTTTGCTTCTAACTTATTGAGAGATTTGAGATAATCCGTTTGGGATTGAATATAATCATTTTGGGACTGAATCATGAATTTCATATTCTTTTCTAAGTCAATAGGTTCTTGTTGTGGTTGGACTTGAAAATTAGAGTAAGGATCTTGGATTTGGGAATTATTTGGGAGAATTGAGTCTTTTATGATTTGTACTTGTGTGTGGACTTAAGAAAGGCTTCAAAAGTCTTTTCTAAAGAAGATTTTTCTTCTATAGGTTCGTCTTGGTATAGACTATATGAAGCTGTTTGTTGGTAAGGTTGTTGATAGTAAGACTTGGGGGAGTTATATCCCGACTAACTTGGTGAAGAGTAATGATGATTATCCTATTCTTGTTCATAATACTGGGATTGGGGCATATATTGATTCGGATAAGACCAATCTGGCATACTTGGTTGGTTAGAGTTATGTAATGTCGGGTTGGTAATATCCGAATTAAAAGAGGTTGGGGTAAAATATTGATTTAAGTTATAATCAGAATAATTGTAATTATAATCCATTTTCACAAGAATAAATAAAAACAAACAAATAAACAAACAAGACAATAAAGAAAATCTAGCTTATGTTTGGGTAGAGCTTAGACCTAGACGACTCCTAACTGTTGATTATCCACAGGAGGCATATTGTAGAACCTGACCACAAGTTAATCGGTCAGGTTGGGGCAGGATTAGTGAGGTATCTGCGCTTAAAAGAGACAGGCCTAACTATGCCAAACCATCAGCCTTCGAGGTTTCGCCCCTCTATCCCCAACCTTAGACACCGATTTGATAAGAGTCAACTGCTAACCACTTCCCTCTTAGGTCAATCCCTATTTGAGTCCGAGATGTCCCTAGGGCCAACATCTACTTAATTTTAAGTTAGGCTGGGTTAGTGAGTGAGGAGATGATTTGTGGGCTAAGGGAGGGTAATGACTTCCCCACCTTATCTTATTTAAGGATATGCCCTTAAATCGTTTTAGTGCTCGTGTGCAAGTATATAGCAAAATAACACTTAAGCAATATAACATACAAGTGTGTTTCCTAAGTTATATGCAATGTAGACGTACCTTTTTCTTCAACACTCTTCAACAGTAATGTAAGGAAACAGAATAGACAGATGCCCTAAGATGCAAGAGTCTAAACATTTTTTAGCATTTACAAAGTAACAAGTTACTGTTGATTAGAAACATGTACAGAGTGAGTTAAACAGATAAACTAATAACTGCAGAGAGCTAATCCCTAAAATAAGCAACCTGCAAGAAACTACAGTTAGTAGTTCACCACAGTTGTGGGCTCTGATGCTCTGCCTTCTTGGGCAGAGGCACAGAGTAGCAATATATTCACTGCAGCTCCTAATTTTCTGTAATTAGCCTCTGTACATAAAAACAGAAAAGAAAAAGATTTAAATTGTTAAAGTAAATCAAGAAAGAAGAAAACTTACTATCCCTTCCCGAAAACGGTGCCAAAATTATGATCGAGCCAAACTTGAACACAGAAAAATACAAATTTTTAGAACAGTGCTAGGTCCTCAATTCTACCGTGTAGCCTAGGGCTAACGGGCCGTGATCCACAGGAGGGACAGCGATAGAAGTTTACAGTAAGTTTCTTCTTTCCATTAACTAAAACAGATTTGAGAGTTCTCTTCTCAGTTTTAAAGAAAATAAAAATACTGAAGAGGAAGATGGTGGTTTTGTTGTTGTTTTACTTATTAAAGAAAGGAACCAAAAAGAGATAAAGAAAAGTGTTGATGCAAAAATTAGAAAGAAAAAAAATAAAAGAAGAATATTTACCTCTACTGTTGAACCATAATGAAATTTATGGTAGCATGGAGAAAAGCAAAGTAGTAGAAAAGAATAAAGGAAAGCAAGGCTTTGGCGAGATTGAGCACAATGAAGAAAAGTGGGAAACCTCTATTGATTATCACCTTCAATATACGCTTCTTGAAGAAAAGATTACAATAGAATCACTCTACAATAACTTTTTCTCTCTTTTGATCATGTAACTCTATCTAGCCTAAAAATAAAAATTACATTGAAGAAGAAAAGAAAACCTAAACTAAATCTCTCTGGAGTGGTGCCCTTCTACCTTTGAGGTATGAGGGTATTTATAAAAGAAAATCAGAGGGATAGGAAGCGTATGAAGATAGGGGGAGCTGGCTATTTCTGAATTTGAATCCTTCCCTCATATCCCAACTTGATTTGATTTATCTAAATTTTATGTAAAATTCAATTCTGATCTACAGCTTGTTGTCTGTTGATTTCTGAATATGACTTATCAAATGATAGAATTAGAAAGCGTGATCAAAAAAAGAATTGTATCCCTTTAAGTCTTCTTTCTGGATCATCTTGAATCATCAGATTTGAGTTTCGGTAGCAAAAGTTATGATTAAAATGCTAAAATATATTCAGTTTGAATCCAAATCTAAATTGCTTCATCTCATCCATTGATCTTCTCTTTATCCATTAATCCTCTTAGATTTTCAATTTTTCTCCTATAATTGATTAGATATTCATTTATCTTCAGCGAAAACGATAGCTTCAAACAATCCATTTTTTCCTTGAAATTAGATGATATTATCTTATCTGATATATCCAGTTTTCAGATAGCTTCTAGAACATTTGGATTTGAATTGATTCCCTTGATTTGCTTGATCTTTTGAATTGTTTAGATTTAATTGGATAAATCTGTCAATCTCTCCATTTTTTCGTTAATTACACTGCATACCGCTGAACATGAAAATACATTAAAAAGCAGAGTTTTATTTATAAATAAATGAAGAAAATGTGACATATGTGATATAAAATGTGATATGCACGTGCACAATCAACAACGAAGCGAACTCAAAATCAGGAGAAGACCCAGCACCTACTTTTGATGAAGAACCAATTGTAGCATATTTTTAGTGATCCTGATTCTAATAATTCTATCAAAAATGATGATGAATTGGTCCTTAATAGCAATGTCAATTTTGATTATTCTTTGTATTTTAATGATGTACATTATCATGTTGATATGAGTCCCTTACATATGCCTCTGCCAATGTTAACGACATGTAGAAACGAAGAGGATAAAGATGGATCTGTCTTTATAGTTCCGTCTTCAAAGAAGGATCATTGCCAATTATATTTCACAGAGTCTGACACCGAATTGCTACATCCAATGACTTAGACGAAGATCTAGAGCCCCTTAATTCTTTCATTATGCACGATCAGCACACCGTATAAAGAAAGAAATGGGGTATGACCTATGTCATGGTGAAGGCTTGATTTTGGGAAGGGATGGCACATCTCCCGGTAACCTTTCATGCCGAAAGGAAAGCCTGCCAACTACTATGATCAGAAATGTAGGGAATTTGCTATGTCACTCCATTCACTCAATCTGAATCAGAGTCCGAAGAATCTTTACCATCTCATTCCTCAGACTCATCAGACTGAGACTGAGAATGTTAGTATAGGGTTATCTTCAAAATCTCTTCACCAATATGACATCAATCAGTCAGGTGGAGCAAGATGAAGAAATTGAGTCATTTGACACCGATCTTTGGGCTCAACAACTTGATCTTCAATCAGAGAAACATTTCAAGCAATGTGAGCCTCCTACCGAGGATAAAGTAATCCAAGTTGATGTGGGTCATCAAACACACCCGGAGCTCATATCTATAAGCGAAAATTTATCGCCAACGGAAAAGAAAGACTTTATATATCTTATACAAGAATGTATAAATGTCTTTGCTTGGAGCTATGAAGACATGCCTGGTCTCGGCCCTCCAGTGGCCATGCATCGTCTTAACATTAAACTGGATGCTAAACTAGTTAAACAGCAGCAACAACGGTTTCGACCCGACATCAAGGAGGCAATCGAAACCGAAGTTCACAAATTCATCTAATATGACTTACAACACAGTTGCTAACATTGTGCCCATTTTTAAAAGGAACAGAAAGATCAGAGTCTGCATTGACTTCCGTGATCTTAATACAACCTGTCTCAAAGATGAATTTCCATTGCCCATCACTGACGTCATGATTGACTACAAATGCAGTTCAAAAGGATGTCCTTTATGGATGATTTTTCAGGGTACAACCAAATCAAGATGTACCCAGATGATGAAAAATATATGTCATTCCGAATACCGTTAGGGGTATACTGCTATACGGTGATGCCATTTGGCTTGAAGAATGCCAGTGCAACTTAACAGCGTGCGATGAGCATAATTTTCAGTGACCATCTACGGAAGATGATGGAATGCTATGTCAATGATATTGCAGTCAAAAGTCACGACAAGTCTAACCACCTCCATGACCTGAGAATGGTGTTTAACATCATGCGGGCTCAGCAACTAAAAATGAACCCAACAAAATCATTCTTGAGAGTATCAGGTGGCAATTCCTTGGATTCATTGTCACGTCCAAAGGAATTCACCCGAACCCCGACAAGATTAAGGCAATCCAAGCTATGCAGCTTCCGAGAAACCTCAAGGAACTCAGAGGCCTACAAGGCAGTCTCGCCTACATTCGAAGATTCATCGCTAATCTATCAAGTCGCTATCAACCATTTACATGGGTAATGAAGAAGGGCATCTCATTTGTCTGGGATGACACTTGCCAGAAAGTTTTCGAGGACATCAAAGAATACCTCACCAAGCCTCCAGTCCTGATAGCTCCCATTTCGGAGAAACCATTCTTACTTTACATAAGGGTCATGAATGATTCTCTAGGTGCTCTGCTTACAAAAAAGAATGATGAAGGTTTCAAATAAGCCATCTACTACTTAAGTAAAACCTTGATTAGGGCCGAAAGCTGCTACAACCCAGTCGAGAAAAGTGCCTCGCTCTGGTCTTCACTATCCAGAAGATATGATATTATTTGGTCGGGCAGACCATACTTATCATTTTTAGAGTCAATTCTTTATGGATTCTTGTGATGAAACCAGGATCTTTAAATTCTAAACTGGCTAAATGGACCATATTGTTGTCCCAATATGACATGACTTTCGTGCCACAGAAAGCGATAAAGGCCAAGTCCGTGCAAACTTTCTTGCAGCTCATCCAGTTCTGAAAACTTCAAAGTTGCGTGAAGACATCCAAGATGAGGTTATAGAAGCCAACATGATCTCAGAAGATGAAATTTGGCAAATATTCTTTGATGGTGCATCAAGGATGGGCCATAAAGGCAAGATAGTTGCAGGAGGGGGTGGTGTTTGTCTCACCACACAATCATGTTCTTTCTCATGCTTTCTCATTAACATAATCCTTTTTCAATAATGTGACCGAGTACAATGCCCTACTCATTTGCCTCCAGCTTAACCAACAAATGGGGATACAATACCTTGAAGCCTATGGTGACTCCAAAATAATTGTTAATCAAATTAAGGGAGAGTACTACGTCCGTCATGAAGACTTGATATCTTATCACCATGCATCCATCCAATTGGCTAGCATATTTAATGGCTTCTACATCAGCCATGTGTCTCGTCTCCAAAACACGAAGGCAGACACTCAGCTGCACTTGTGGCTACATTGGCTTATCGGCTGACACCAGTTACTGTCTCACGATGGCTACTCGTCATCTCTTCTGTTTGAAGTTTAGTTTAGAGGTTAGCAAAGTTCATACAGCATTAACAAACTTTGAACATAGAGTTTGGCAACTTCCCATCATCGATTATGTCTTGCATGGCATATTGCCTGATGATCCCAAAGAGGCAGCTTCTATCCGATGAAGGTCTCCTCATTTCTATTATGATCCAGAGGTAAAGACACTTTATCACCATCATACGATGGTGTACTTCTTTGCTGCTTATCCAACTCAGAGACACAAGAAGTACTCAAAGAAGATCATGATGGTATATGTGGTGCCCATCAATCAAGTCCGAAGCTAAAAGACCGACTACGCAGACTTGGCTTTTATTGGCAAACAATGATTACCAACACAGTGCAATATGCAAAATAGTGTAAAGCCTACCAAATCCACGCAGATTTCTTACACCAATCCCCGAAGCTACTCCATCACACAATGGCTTCATGGCCATTAGAATCCTGGGGAATTGATGTTATAAGACCCATCAATCCTCCATCAGCGGAAGGTCATCGGTTATTCTTACAATAACTGATTACTTTTCAAAATGGGCAAAAGTTATACCACTCGCTGAAGTTAAGACTACCAACATTATTATCTTCATTAAGTACCATGTCATTCATCGATTTGGTGTCCCCAGGAGGATCATCCACAATAACGATCCTCAATTTGCGAGTCAATCATTTGACCGATTTTGCGATAAAAACCAAATTCAAAATGTGGCTTCAATTGCATACAAGCTCGCTTCCAATGGGTTAACAGAAGCATTTAAGCTCTTTAAAAAGTTTATCTCCACAAGCAAATGAGATTGGAATAAGAAACTTAGTGAATGTCTTCGGGCCTACCGAATGACGGTCCGAATCACTACAGGCAATACGCCTTTCTCTCTGGTCTACGAGTGTGAAGCAGTCATACCCCTAGAAATTCAAATATCGTCACTTCGAGTTGCTTTAGCAGCTAATATGACACAAGGAGATAAAGATCGACTACGTCTTTAGGAGCTTAAAGCGCAGGATGAGAAACGAATACAGGCTCAACAGCGTATTGAGCTTTATCGGGCTCGAATATTGAAAGCCTTCAACAAAAAGTCAAAGAAAGAGTTTTCCAGAAGGGAGATTTGGTCTTAGCGTTCAAGTGACCATTGTCATGACAGACAGGACCAAAGGCAAATTTTAACCTAAATGGGAAGGACTATTTGTAGTATAGATGGTCTACTCAAATGGAGCTTATCGCCTCACAAATCCAAATGGTGATATACTCATGATGCCGATCAATGATAAGTTTCTGAAAAAGTACTATCCATGATCATGTTAACACTCTACCTCTGATCATTGATCGAGGCAAAAGCTGCACAAAAATCAGAGTTTAGAATTGATAGATAGATAGTGAAAGGGTTTCTTAATACTACTGTTATAGTAAGTGGCTATATGGGTCGTGATCCACAAGGAGAGACTACAAAGAAAGCATTTCAATAATCGTTCTAAGTATACTAAATCCGAATTAAAACATTTCTTCTTAGTTTTAAAAGAAAAGAAAAATGGAAGAACACTAAGTTAAGTTAAAAGTAATGATCAAAATAAATGAAATGAAGAAGGTGCTGGTTTTAAATGTGTTTCTAAACTAAGAAATGAAAATAAAAAAGGAAAGATCTAAAAATATACATACCTCTTATGTTGATTATCGTACCTTGAATCGTTAGAGAAGGTTTACCTTGATTCGGAGGCGATCAGTGCATAACCCATAAGATTGGATTCAGTCCTCGTCCATAATACATCATCAAGACTTCTAGAAGCAAACATGAAATAATACAAGACATTAAAAAGAGGAATCCATCATTATGAGCCACCAGTGGCACTTGCAAAGGAAAGGCAATTCCGTGCTACTAGATTCACTTGGATATATAATCAAACACAAGAAGTAAAGTAAAAATAAGAAGAAAGGTAAACTTTTGATTAAATTGAAAAATGATAAAAGAAGGAAAAGAAAATTATATTGGTGTCACTTCTCAATACAATCCTCTCTCTTTTTAACATGAATCTCTTCTCTAATCTAAGTTTACAAATAAACAGAAAATTACATAAGAATAAAGAAAAATCTAAGTTAAAACTAGAAAAAAATTTTAATCCCAACTTTTTGCTGGAGTGATGCCTATTCTGTTCTTAAATGTGTAGTATTTATACGAGAAATCGAGTGGGGAAGGGAGTACGAAGATAAGGGTGCAAACGCCCCCCCAACTACCTCAACAGAGCGGCGTGTTCCTGCGGCCTGGATCTGACCATTGGTCTAGATCCTGGAGCGCGTGGAGATCCCAGCTCTGTAGCCTTCTGATCTTCAAATAGGTTTATTTTTATCTCTCTTAGATCTTTTGAATATCCGTCCCATTCCTTGATTTTGAATTAAACCCATTCAAATCCGAAATTAATTGTGCTTTTGGGCTCATTTCCTTTCCTTTTCCGTTAAATAAGGCCTCACCTTTATACGAAAAAAATAAAATTAAATAGCATAGTTTATTATAAAATAAATATGTGAGTGTGATAATAAATATGCAATATTAGTGAACAATCACATCCCACACCTATCTTTTGCTTGTCATCGAGCAAAACAAATTAAAATCAAAATAGAGCTAACCTAATTTAACTCACTTTCATAGGAATCACGGTTTCACTTAGAACGTGCAACGAGCCGTTAAACCCTAGGTTACCCCTAGAGGACGAGTTTTGTCTCGTAAGGATTTTCAGTGAATTACGCCTATAAAATCCATAAAGGAATGAAAAATAAAGTGTTAGCAAACACATTTTGAAAAAGGAAAAAACATATTTGAAGTAATTTTACAAAAAGTCAAGTAATCTATAAGTTATAGGAATACCAAAATATTCATTCTTAAACTTAGTTTCTATTTAAAAACTTATTATCTATTAAGGTAAGGATTAAAATTGTATTTCTCACCTAATCTATTATTTTACTGTAAATCATATGTATCTTTGTGACCGTAATTGTTTGACTCAAGATTCTTTAACTCTAACTCTTATGCCTTATTTTATATTTTATGGCAGTAATATCCCTTAGTTCTATTAGGATTTCTAATTCTCCCATGTAACAAGCCTTTAGTCGGTGACTCCCAAACCAGATGGTCATAGGGCATTAGGTGAGAAAACACCCCAATGACTTAAGGACTCGAGCAAACATGGCTATAAAACTACGGATTTTATTTGTAGTATATACCACTTTTAGCATGAATACTTATGCTTTATAAGGTACAAATTCCCAGCTTAATCAAAGGATTTTTGGTATGTATACGTATATATATCTTATAAGGCACAAGAATCTTTGTTTTGAATCCTAAGTGTGTGTAAGTGTATAAAAGAATGCATATTTCATTAAGGTAAAATCAAGACTAAATTACTTTTTCAATTTTTCTTCCTAAATCTAGAAATCAAACAATTAATCTTATTTTGACCAAGTATAATAAATCCTATAAATCCTAATTATTATTATCCTATTCCTTAAAATTAACTTAATTTGTTATAAATATAGGTCAAAATATTATTTCTCTTTTCAAAAAAGTTTTTAAAAGAAAATATGTGTGTGTGTGTGTATGTGTGTGTGTGTGTAAAGAAGAAAACCTATGTTAGGACCCTCCCCCACACCTATCTCATGCATTGTCCTCAATGTATGAATGAATGCATATATGCATGAAAAAGAAGAAAGAGAAGGAAAAATGTTACCCCAAAGTGGTGGTTCCAGTGGTGGTCGGATTGGGCCAAGTGTTGTTGCCCAATCTAAATAATGTGGAGTTTCAAGGAACCTACCTTTTATGATCTCTTTTCTATTTACATTGTTATTATCCCTAGATTGAAAAGGATCATGCAAGATCCTATCATTAAAATCATCCCAGTTATATGATCAATCTTGAAATATCATCTCGGAGTTAACATGTCATATACCTTGGTCTAACAAAAGAATGTGACTTTATGGAATTATTGATTTGGGCTCATAAGTGAAATGTTTGGGAACCAATACTAACTCAAAAATATGACTTAAAATAAATTTAGGTTCGAGAGTCGGATTTGGTTCAAAAGTTAGATCCAAATCAAAGAATTGAATTCACATTCTTTTCCCATCAATGGAATGTGACTTTATAAAATCGGTAGCTCAATTTCAAGATTTATGGGTATTGGAATTAATGTTGGCTCGGGAATTGGGTCTTAATCAGGTAAGGGTAGTAGAGTCAACATAGATTCAAAATTTGAAGCTGAATCACGAAGAAGAGAATTGGGGTCACATTCAAGTTCAACTTTCTTGAAGTTAAAAATTGCCTTTCTGTCAATGGTTTGAAATTGGTCAAGTTCGAAGTATTATAATCAAAATGAATCTTGGTTTCCAAAACACCATAATTCTTGGGCCAGATCAATAGGGTTAGAGATATTATTACTAGTCAACGATTGGTAAGGGAGAGTTTCTTCATTCCTACATGAGTTGGTCACTTGACTTATTTGTACTTCTAACCTATTGATGTCTTGATTGAAAGTATTTTGAATTTGAATCAAGGCTTTCATACTCTTTTCCAAGTCAATTGGTTCCTCTTCTTGTTGTGTTGGGACTTGAAAAAGGGGAGTATGGATCATGATTTTGAAAATTTTAAGGGGATTGTGTGTCCATCATATTTTGAATTTGTCACTTGGACTTCCTCTAGAATCTTTTTAAAATCGGATTTTTCTTCAATCGATTGTTCTAGATGTAAATCACCTAGAGAGGGGGGTGGATAGGTGAAGGCTAATTTAATGGTCACTAAATGCGGAATTAAAAACTTATTACACTAAACACCATGTATAACACAAGAGTGTAGCTGAATTCCCCGTGAAGGGCTCCGGACTAACTCCTCAAGATTCCTCTAAATAAGAGTTGAGGTGCCGCATTGGCTCTCCTGGTTGAATACAAGTGTTAGCAAACAATCCCCAAGCATATAACAATTAAGCTCACAATATATATCAAGCATATAAGATGAAAGCAATAAAAGCATGCAAGATATAAACAAGAGTAAGGATAGAGAGTGAGCAATCGCAAACGCGGGAGATTTGCTTCGAGGTTCGAGCACACTTGCTCTACGTCCCCGCCTTCAACACTTGAAGGATTTCTACTATAAATCGATCCCACCGGATCACTCGGTGCCGCAACACCTACAAGGAGTTCCCACTAGAACTCTTGGACTCTCTTGTCCCGTACACACCGCAAGCCCACAAGCTCGCCGAGGCCACACCTCAAACACCGAGTTCACACACGAACTCGAAAACACCGCGAACCCGCAAGTCCGCCTCCTCAAAGTACAAAGTAGAACTTTGGTGATCACAATATTTTGATCACCTAAAATCCTCTCACAACAAATCCTTATAGGTAGATATAGCAATGGATGGCTCAAGTGTTGTGTGAGAAAACAAGGATTGAAGTGGTGGAGAAAAAACCCAAGAAAATCACTTTAAAACACTCTTGATAAACTCCCTTTTGATTGGAAATATTTACTCTTAAAACAAGTGGAGAAACCTCTTAATAGATGTAGGAAAAACTGGTGCAAAGCCACTTGAAAAATCTTAGAGAAAACAGCCCACAAACCCCCCATATATATAGGCTAGAAAAACTAGCCGTTGGGGCAAAATATCAGCCCTGATGGCTGACGGTCGACTGGCCTGGTCGACCGCCACACGGTCAGAAATCTGACCATTGGGACAGTGGTCGACCGGCCCGGTCGACCGAGACCCAGGAACAGAGAACAGTCTTCTCTGTCGGTAGACCGTCCCGTCGACCGGGGCTTTCCAGAGAGCAGAGGCTCTCTGCGGTCGACCGAGTCGGTCGACCGGCCCTCCAGCAGTCCTGGCGTGCACGTTCTGTGCACGTCGGTCGACCGACCCGATCGACCGACTTCAAGCTCGGTCGACCGGTCCGGTCGACCGACAGAAGCCAGGTCAGGACATTATAGGGATCAAAAACTTGGTCATTTTGGCTCAAATAAAATCCCATAAAATCATGAAAATCTACAAAAATAGTTTTAACATTATACTTTGGTAATCAAACATGTTTGAACAAAATCAAGACATGTTACAAACAATTTGAACTATTTTTGTAACTTGAAAATTTTGGCTAAAAACGAAAACTGTATTTTTCCAAAATTGGTTTTTCCAAAATTCTCTAAACACAAAAATAAGATATTTTAAAACATTTTTAAAGCATAGAGTGTATGGAAATGATCCACTACACATACATGGTGAAATATCTATGTTTTTGACATTAAGCTCTAAATTTTGTTTTGGTTAAAACATATATACTTGAATTCGAAAAACCAAACCGGTATTTTTCAAAAAGAAAACTCTTTTGTATTTTTTCAAAATAAAAATTCTTTTATGAAAAACTTATCTAAATGAAGAGTGTGTGTGTAAGATATACTTGAGCAATCAACCAACTATTCTATCTTTACATTTTAATCTAAAAACAAAATCTTAATAAAAACAAACCTAGACACAAGTCTTGATCTTGAAGGTCTTCACTTGAAGTCTTCACATCTTCTTGACTTGGTCCAAACATGATCCAACGAGCTAGACTCCTCTTGAGTACTTGATGTGGTCTTGATGCCCAAGCTCTTGAATCAAACCGTGCTAGTTCCAAAATTTGACTTTAATTCCTTTGTTGAAGCTACGCACCTATTAAGATCTTGATCACAAATCTGAAACTAAATAAACACAAGATTGTTGGCCCAAGGTTACAATCACCCATGATTAGTGTATTTTGATGATTACAAAACATATTAGTTATTTGTACTAATAATATTTGTTGTTTAAGTGTGTTTCAGGTTTTATTCATTCTAGAAGTCTTCTCTCACAAATACAAGGATTTGGACTAAAGTCAACTCCAATTGGGCTCAAGGAACAAGTGTTGAAGATCATATGAAGAAGCCTATTGAAGATCTTGAAGTCCTTAGAATCTTTGTAAGAATAGAATGTTAAAGGTTGAGTCTTGGTTATTTGGCTCTAGGATACACACACACAAATTTGGTTTTGATAAAATTTGGTCTTGTTTTCATTTTCAAAATTTGGTTTCATGCCTTAGTAGAGATTTACATGAACCTAAGTTTTATAAAATAAATATCTTGTCTAGATCATGTATACATACTCCTACTAACATGTTACTCTAGTTTGTTTAAACCTAAAACAATTTTTCAAATTTTTCCAAGTTCAAAATCCTGCAGTTTTTCCCATTTCAGGCTGACCGGCCGACCGGCCCGGTCGACCGGCACCATAGCCTGGACGTGCACGTCTGTGCACGTCCGTCGGTCGACCGCACCGGTCGACCGACCAAGAGCACACTGCTCTCTGATTTTCTGAGTCGACCGGACCGGTCGACCGGAAGAAGGAAACTGTGTTTCCTCTTTTGGGACGGTCGACCGGACCGGTCGACCGAGAGCCAACGGCTCTTTGCAGCTGGGCTGGCGGTCGACCGGACCGGTCGACCGCCAGGCCTGCAACAATCCAACGGCTCTCTCCTCTTTGGGCTATTCTGAAAAACTGTTTTTCTTTTCTGCTTTAACAGATTTTTGGAGAGTTGTTGGGGAGCTTTTGCAGGTCAAATTAGGTGTAAAGAATTGTTTTTAACCTATTTTCTAACCCTATAAATAGAGGAGAAGTCTCTCTTGCATATTACCAAGAAAAATCCTCAAGTTTGTGTTGTTTTCAAAAGAGAAAAGAAAAGAGTTTAAAGCCTTCATTCCAATTCTTTTAAAGTTTGTTTTTCAGTTGTGTTTGATTGTCTATATCACTCTACAACTGAAGTTTTCTCACCACACTTCATAGAACCAAAAATCCTATACTCATTCTATAGTGAAGTTGTAATAGAAGTGAGAGTGTTTGTAAAAGAGTTTGAGAAAAAGTGTAGTGATCTTGTTGTGATCACTTTGTTCTTATAATCCTTTCCTTGTGGAGCAACCTCTTCGGTAGAGGTCCTTTGTACTCGGTGGAGCTCGGTGCTCGGTCTTCGGTAGACCAAATTGTAAAGGCGTCCTCGGTGGATAGTGGAAACCCTTCACGGAGGTGAAGGCGGGGAGTAGAGCGGTGGCTCGAACCTCGAAACAAATATTTGTGTTTGCGATTGCCTTTGCGTCCAATTCTTGCTTTAAATTCCTCAAACAATTTTATTGCTCCTTATTACTTGCTTGTGATCTTGTAGCTTCCTTGTGCTTTTAATTCAAGCTTGTAATTCTTGTGATACATTGTGAGCATCTCATTTCTCATCATCATACTTTGCCTTGATGGATCATATCTCAATACAACAAGGTTGCATTGCGCACCTCTAACCCATATCTAAGGGGAATTGGGAGGAAGGAGTTCAGAACCTCGCAAGGGGTATTCGGCTCTTAGTCTTGTTTTTGAGAGATCGTTGCATCATTCATCATACTTAGTTCAAAAAGATCATTAGATTAGCAATTACACCTATTCACCCCCCCTCTAGGTGTTTTTCAATTGGTATCAGAGCTTGGACTCTAGGATTTGGTTTAACAACCTTAGAGAAGATCCTAATTTGCTAATCATTTCATTCATATTCATATAGTAAAAATGGCCGATGGAATTAAGACCCCTCCTAAGTTTGATGGACTTAACTTTCCCATATGGAAAGTTAAGATGACCGTGTTTTTGCAATCTCTAGGTAGCCGAGTTGCAAAAGCCGTGACTAAGTCCTTTAGTGTACCCCCTGGTGACGAATCCACTTGGTCCGAAATAGAGACTAAGGAATTTGATGCCAATGCCAAAGCTCACTATGCACTTCTACAAGCCCTTAATGATGATGACATTTCTAGGGTTATCCATTGCAAATCCGCATATGAGATTTGGTCACACTTGATAGTCACACATGAGGGGACCTCACAAGTAAAGAAGGCTAAGATTGACCTTCTTCGGTCCCAATATGAAACATTTAGCATGCAAGAAAATGAAACCATAGATGATATGGTTACAAGATTTACCAAGATTACTAATGGACTCTCTTCTTTAGGTGAAGATATCAACAATGATCAAAGAGTAAGGAAGATCATCCGTGCTCTTCCTCCTTCATGGGAAGTTAAAGCAACAACCTTGAAGGAACTCAATGACAATGAAGAGATGGAGCTTATAGGTCTCATTGGGAACCTCAAAACCCATGAGATGGAAAGGAAAGCTAGGGAGGATATGGCTCCTTCCAAAAAGAAGACTATCGCCTTCAAGAGTCAAGCTACACACTCCGATGAAGACGATGAAGAAGAAGATGATGAGGAGCTCTCACTCCTTATTAAGAATGTCCGGAGGATGTACAACAAGGCGAAGTACCAAGGTAGAAGAAGATGGCAAGGAGGCAAAGAAGAAAGAAGGATCACTTGTTTCAATTGCCAAAAGCCCGGACACATTGTTGCGGAGTGTCTGGACAAAGCTAAGCCTTCCACTTCAAAAAAGCCTTACAAGAAGAAGGCTATGAAGGCAACTTGGGATTCGGAGACCGAATCCGAGGAAGAAATAGACACCGCCAACATGTGCTTCATGGCAAATGAAGGCACAAGCAAGGTAACCTCTTCCACTCCTTTAGATAATGAACTTTCAATGGATGAGTTAGAAGAAGCTTTTGTTGAATTGTCACAAAATTATGATTTCTTAAAGAAAAAGTATTTAAAAATGAAAAAGGAAAATGAATCTTTAAGTCATCAAGTTTTTACTCTTACAAAAGAAAAGGATGATTTGGTTTCCACCTTGGCCACTACTAAAAATGATTTTGAAAAATATAAGATTTCTTGCAAAGGTAAGGCCCCACTAATTGATTCTAATGAAGTTTCTATGCTTAAGGAAAGATTAGACTCATTAAGTGTTATTTTGAAAAATTGTGAATTTAACAAGAAGAAAATTGAGGCTATGTTTCCTAAGAAACAAGCCCCAAAGAAAAATGCTCATGCTCATGTTCATGTTCATGCTACACAACCTAAACAACATGGCAAAACCCCAAAACATGCTCACACTACACATACACATCATGCATTCATGTATGGTAGAGTGTTCTCATGTTCACATTGTGGATGGAAAGGGCACTTAGCCAATTTTTGCTATGATAGACTAAATGCATCACATCATAATATTTGGGTTCGAGGCACTAACTTTAAAGGACCCAAGAAGGTTTGGGTACCAAAATCAACAATTATGTTAAATGATATAGGTACTTTCCAAAGCCCAACGACGTAGAGGATTGTGGTATCTTGATAGCGGTTGCTCAAGGCACATGACTTGGGACATCAACAACTTTGCAACCCTATCAAGATATCATGAAGGTGGCACCGTCACCTTCGGAGATGACGCCAAGGGTAAAATCATCGGTATTGGTAATGTAAAACTTGGCACCTCTCCTTTAATTGAAAATGTAGTTTTAGTTGATGGCCTCAGCATAATCTCTTGAGTGTTAGTCAACTTTGTGATAAAGGTTTTGATGTTGTTTTTGATAATGTTGCTTGTAAAGTAATTGATAGAACTTCTAATGTTTGTGTATTTTTCGGTTTTCGTGAAAGTAATGTTTATATGATTGATATGTTAAATATGTCTGGTAATATTACTTGTTTGAAAGCCCTCGATGATGACTCTTGGTTGTGGCATAGGAGATTAGGCCATATTTCTTTTGATCACATTTCTAGGTTAAACACAAAGGAAATGGTGAGAGGTATTCCTTGCTTGAATTTTGAAAAGGACCGAGTTGTGACGCATGTCAATTTGGGAAACAAACTAAGTCTTCTTTCAAGTCAATTAAGGATATCATGACATCACGTCCTTTGGAGTTAATCCATATGGATCTTTTTGGCCCTACACAAACCAAAAGTCTAAGTGGGAATAGATTTGCTTATGTTTTGGTTGATGACTTTTCAATGTTTACTTGGGTTTTCTTTCTTGAACACAAAACCAAGCATTTTCGTATTTCCAAACTTTAAGAAAAGAGTTGAAAAAGAAAAAGATGTTTCGATTTTGAGAATAAGAAGTGATAGAGGAGGTGAATTCATTAACCAACCCTTTATCACTTTTTGTGATGAACATGGAATAAAGCATGAACTATCTTGTCCTAGAACTCCACAACAAAATGGAGTAGTTGAACGGAAAAATAGAACATTACAAGAGATGGCTAGGACAATGCTAAGTGAATATGGTCTACCACATTATTTGTGGGCCGAGGCCGTAAATACATCATGCTATATATCAAATCGTGTTTTCTTATGTAAAAATACTACTAAAACTTCTTTTGAAATGTACTTTTCTAGAAAACCAAATGTTTCTTATTTCAAAGTTTTTGGATGCAAATGTTTTGTTTTAAATACAAAAGATAATTTAGGAAAGTTTGATGCTAGATCTTATGAGGCTATTTTTGTAGGTTACTCAAACACTAGTAAGGCTTATAGAGTTTTCATTAGATCATCATTGACTATTGAAGAGTCTATTCATGTTAAGTTTGAGGAATCTAACAAGTTTGTTAAGAATGTTGTAGAAATAGATGCATTGGATGAAGGTTTGGAGAAAGTGACCTTGGAGGATGCTTCTACTATGGGAGACAAACCAAAGGATGATGAAGGAAGCGAAGCTAAGGTGGAAGAGGCACAAGGAAATGAAAATCAAACACATGAGGTGGAGCCTACTCAACCACTACCAAAGGATTGGAGATACAATCCACATCATCCCAAGGACCTCGTCATAGGTGAAGTATCAAAAGGAGTAACTACTCGCTCTAGACTTCATGACTATTGTGGTAACTATGCATTCATTTCTCATATTGAACCCAAAAATGTCCTCGAAGCCGAGGCCGATTCATATTGGTTGCTAGCCATGCAAGAGGAGCTCAATCAATTTGAGCGCAACCAAGTTTGGCACCTTGTTCCTAGGCCCACGATAGACCAACAATTGGTACTAAGTGGATCTTTAAGAACAAGTTGGATGAATCGGGTAATGTAGTTAGAAACAAGGCTAGGTTAGTTGCCCAAGGTTACACTCAAATCGAAGGGATCGATTTTGAAGAAACCTTTGCACCCGTAGCACGGCTTGAAGCCATACGGATGACACTAGCATTTGCCTCATATAAAGATTTCAAATTATTTCAAATGGATGTTAAAAGTGCTTTTCTAAATGGATTTATTGAAGAGGAGGCGTATGTTGAACAACCCCCGGGTTTGTTGATCCTACACATCCGGATTTTGTTTTTAAATTAGATAAAGCTCTTTATGGTTTAAAACAAGCCCCTAGGGCTTGGTATGAAAGACTTTCTTCATTTTTGATTTCAAATGATTTTAAGAAAGGTAAAATGACACAACTTTGTTTACAAAACATGTAGAAAAGGATATTCTTATTGTGCAAATTTATGTGGATGATATTATTTTTGGTTCTACTAATGAATCTCTTTGCAAAGCTTTTGAGTCATGCATTAAGGATGAATTTGAAATGTCTATGATGGGGGAGCTCAACTATTTCCTTGGACTCCAAATCAAGCAAAGGAAGGATGGATCTTCATCAATCAAGCCAAGTACACAAAGGAACTAATCAAAGGTTTGGGCTTGAAGGATCGAAAGTAAGCAAAACTCCCATGGCAACAACTACAAAGCTTGACAAGGATGAACAAGGTAAAAGTGTAGACATTAAATTATATCGTAGCATGATTGGTAGTTTGCTTTATTTGACGGCTAGTAGGCCGGATATTATGTTTTCCATTTGTCTTTGTGCACGTTTTCAATCTTGTCCTAAAGAATCTCACATAATTGCGGTTAAACGCATAATTAGATACCTTAAGGGCACCATTGAAATGGGTTTGTGGTATCCGAAACCGGCCAATTTTCAATGACTAGTTTTTCGGATGCCGACTATGCGGGTTGTAGGGTAGATAGGAAGAGCACAAGTGGAACATGTCAATTCTTGGGTAATTGTCTTGTATCTTGGTCTTCCAAAAGCAAAATTCGGTAGCCCTTTCAACCGCCGAGGCGGAGTATGTTGCAGCCGGAGCTTGTTGTGCACAAGTTCTTTGGATGAAACATACTCTCCTCGACTATGATTTACACTTTGATCATGTTAAAATATTTTGTGATAATACTAGTACTATTCACATGACAAAGAATGCAAATCAACATAGTAAAACCAAACACATTGACATTAGGTATCACTTTCTTAGAGATAATTATGAGAAAGGTGATATTGATATTGATTTGTTTCTACCGATTTTCAACTTGCCGATATTTTTACTAAACCTCTAGATTATGCTAGATTTTCATTTATTTGTGGTGAGTTGAATGTTTGTATTATGGATTCTTAAAATGAAATTTTCAATTGTTTTATTTTAACCCTTTTTGATGTATGACAAAAAGGGGGAGAAAAATATATAGTTTAATTTAAGTGTTTATTGAAAAAGAAATAGTGTTTATTGAAAAAAAATAAGTTTGCTTATAGTTTGAGTTTAGTTTATTTACTATAAGTTTAAAGAGAAAAAGTATAAGTTTAATTGGTATATAAGATAAGTTTGATTTCAATTGGTATTTAAGTTTTTGACAAAAATATTGAGTTTTCAATGCTTCATGTATCTCACTAATATTTATTTTTTACATAGCATTGTTTGAGGGGGAGCTTTCCAAGCTCTTCTTCCTTTATTTGTTTAAATAACTTATATGTTTTGTCATCATCAAAAGGGGGAGATTGTTGGCCCAAGGTTACAATCACCCATGATTAGTGTATTTTGATGATTACAAAACATATTAGTTATTTGTACTAATAATATTTGTTGTTTAAGTGTGTTTCAGGTTTTTATTCATTCTAGAAGTCTTCTCTCACAAATACAAGGATTTGAACTCAAGTCAACTCCAATTGGGCTCAAGGAACAAGTGTTGAAGATCATATGAAGAAGCCTATTGAAGATCTTGAAGTCCTTAGAATCTTTGTAAGAATAGAATGTTAAAGTTTGAGTCTTGGTTATTTGGCTCTAGGATACACACACACACAAAATTTGGTTTTGATAAAATTTGGTCTTGTTTTCATTTTCAAAATTTGGTTTCATGCCTTAGTAGAGATTTACATGAACCTAAGTTTTATAAAATAAATATCTTGTCTAGATCATGTATACATACTCCTACTAACATGTTACTCTAGTTTGTTTAAACCTAAAACAATTTTTCAAATTTTTCCAAGTTCAAAATCCTGCAGTTTTTCCCATTTCAGGCTGACCGGCCGACCGGCCCGGTCGACCGGCACCATAGCCTGGACGTGCACGTCTGTGCACGTCCGTCGTCGACCGCACCGGTCGACCGACCAAGAGCACACTGCTCTCTGATTTTCTGAGTCGACCGGACCGATCGACCGGAAGAAGGAAACTGTGTTTCCTCTTTTGGGACGGTCGACCGGACCGGTCGACCGAGAGCCAACGGCTCTTTGCAGCTGGGCTGGCGGTCGACCGGACCGGTCGACCGCCAGGCCTGCAACAATCCAACGGCTCTTTCCTCTTTGGGCTATTCTGAAAAACTGTTTTTCTTTTCTGCTTTAACAGATTTTTGGAGAGTTGTTGGGGAGCTTTTGCAGGTCAAATTAGGTGTAAAGAAATTGTTTTTAACCTATTTTCTAACCCTATAAATAGAGGAGAAGTCTCTCTTGCATATTACCAAGAAAAATCCTCAAGTTTGTGTTATTTTCAAAAGAGAAAAGAAAAGAGTTTAAAGCCTTCATTCCAATCTTTTAAAGTTTGTTTTTCAGTTGTGTTTGATTGTCTATATCACTCTACAACTGAAGTTTTCTCACCACACTTCATAGAGCCAAAAATCCTATACTCATTCTATAGTGAAGTTGTAATAGAAGTGAGAGTGTTTGTAAAAGAGTTTGAGAAAAAGTGTAGTGATCTTGTTGTGATCACTTTGTTCTTGTAATCCTTTCCTTGTGGAGCAACCTCTTCGGTAGAGGTCCTTTGTACTCGGTGGAGCTCGGTGCTCGGTCTTCGGTAGACCAAATTGTAAAGGCGTCCTCGGTGGATAGTGGAAACCCTTCACGGAGGTGAAGGCGGGGAGTAGAGCGGTGGCTCGAACCTTGAAACAAATATTTGTGTTTGCGATTGCCTTTGCGTCCAATTCTTACTTTAAATTCCTCTAACAATTTTATTGCTCCTTATTACTTGCTTGTGATCTTGTAGCTTCCTTGTGCTTTTAATTCAAGCTTGTAATTCTTGTGATACATTGTGTGCATCTCATTTCTCATCATCATACTTTGCCTTGATCGATCATATATCAATACAACAAGGTTGCATTGCGCACCTCTAACCCATATCTAAGGGGAATTGGGAGGAAGGAGTTCAGAACCTCGCAAGGGGTATTCGGCTCTTAGTCTTGTTTTTGAGAGATCGTTGCATCATTCATCATACTTAGTTCAAAAGATCATTAGATTAGCAATTACACCTATTCACCCCCCTCTAGGTGTTTTTCAAAGATTATTAGTACTATAACTACATGAGTTGATCATCATCAAAACTAGAGTGATGGGCCTTTGGGCCAACAATCTCCCCCTTTTTGATGATGACAAAACTCATGAAGTTATATACGCATGGATTAAAGTAAAGCTTCAAAGAAGCTCCCCCTTAACTCATGCATCTCAATAAACAATAAATATGGCAATGAAGCACATAAACATGTATGCAAATACAAGGAGATAAACATACATAAACAAGCACGAAACACATCAAATTCTTTTTCTCCTATTTGCAAAACAAAACATATATGCATAAACATAAATCCTTCTCCCCCTTTATGAATAAAGCAAGGAAAACATGCATATATATACCAAATGCTTCTCCCCCTTTTTATCAATCATCAACAAAGGGGTTAAAGTAAAAACAAAACAATGTTCTCCCTCTTGTGTCAACAAAGAGGTGAAATAAAATCAACCAATAAAAAGATATATGCGATATACATTCATGAAGAGGAAGACGCTAAGTTAACTTCCCTACATATATACATTACATGAAAGAGGGATGACAAGCCCTAATTGACATAACGCATAATATGCAATGCATAAGAGGAGATGTGAAGCTTCCCCTACACACGTGTACCGCATAAAGAAGAGTTGTCAAGCTCCTCAATATAAGATACACTCAACATGAATATATATGTAGAAGAGATGTAAGCTCTCCTTGCATATAGGCAATACAAATCAAATCATTTTAATTTTCAAAATTTCATATTAAAACAAAATTTTGAATTTTCCTTAATAAAACAAATTTTGAGATATCTAGTAATCAAATTTAAGATATCATATAAACAAAAATTTTTAAAGGTACCACTTGTAAATCAATCAAATTTTAAGATACCAAATGTAATCAAATTTTAAGATATCATTGTAAATAAACATTACAAATTTTGTAAATAAACATTACAAATTTTGAATTAATCAAAATAGAATCATATTGATACTAATTGAAAATTATTTTGATACCAATTGCAATCAAAATAGATACCAATTGAAGATTATTGTACATTTTTTATATCAATAAAAATATCAATTTTAACAATAATGCATAAGCTTATTAAAATATCAATTGAAAAAAAATTTTGAATTAAGCTTAGCATAAACAAATTGTGTGCTTTAAATATGTAAATCGATTTTAACTCAAGCACAAATAACTCATATATATGTATGAAAATGAAAATACCAATAGAAATTGATATTATTTGAAATGAAGCATTCATATATAGGAAATAAAATATGAGTATATACAAAAAAAATACCAATTGAGATCAAGTATATAACTCATAACCTACCAAATTGAAGAATAAATAACTAGTTAAATTATTTTTGAAAAACTAGTTAAAGATCCTTCAAAAATATGAAACCAAAATATATGTCTATCATGAAACATACTAAATACACAAGAAGTGACACTCGAAATCTATAAGGCTCAAAAATAATCATGAAACAAAGTCATGAATAAACAAAATAAAGTGTGAGTGCACAAAAATCATGTAATTAGCATTTTCCATGAAGATAATCAATGAAGCTCAAAAACAAACATGAATATCATTTTATCAACATGAAATTTATTTTTATAAACAAATAAACTTCTAGGTATATGTATGATTTATCCAATCCTAACAATATGCATACATATCCCAAACATGAAAAGAGTCCATAATGTAAATTGCATGAAGGCAAATGACTCATGAGGTATAATGTATATTTATTAGGTTTGAATACAAGATACATATACATGAAGTAAAACATGAAAATAGGCAAAACAAGTGTAAATGAGAGAATCATCAAAACTAGGCTATACATGTGCATATAGTGAGTACAAATGAACAATGAAGTGCAAACATATATGAATCAATTTGTTGCTCACTATTTGTACTCGTATATACACAAGTTTTGATAAAAACTACATTTAAACAAGTATCTACCGCATGAAACCTAAACAAATGAACATGCTAAAAATATCATATATGATAAGCATGTAAATAAAGTAGGAGTTTTAGAGATAGTTACCAAATCAAAGAACTATGCTCTAAATCTCCAAAACATAGTGGTTGTCCCACCAAACCTCCTTGATAGCGGTGCATCAAATATGTGTCCATCATTCCATGTGCATCCACCATCAATGCACCATCCCTCTCACGTTTTGTGAGAGCCCGCACCTACATCAAAATACAAGGTGGAGATTTTTGTACCCATTTTCTTTTGGTCTATGAGGTTAGCATTATAAGGAACTCAAACATTTTTATTAGCAAAATTTAAGGCATTTATCTTATCATAACAAAACTTTTCTAAATGGCCTTTACGGTCACAATGTGTACATTTGTACACTCTAGCATGCATATGTGTATGCGTACGATCGTGGCGTGCAAATAGTGAATATGCATGATGTGAATGATGTGCATGAACATGTGGAGTTTGTTTCTTTGAAAACATGGACTCTAATCTCTTATGATTAAATGCACAAATGCTCAAAGTTGAGCTTAAACTATCAATTTTATTTTCCAAATTTTTAATCTCATGTTGATTAATAGGGGTATGTAAAGCATGGTGAGATTGTGAATCATTCTTATTCTTTTTAGAAAATTTTCTTTTTCTTTTCAGCCATTTTTCTCTTAAAGAGATTTTTCATTTAAAGCAACTTCTTTTTGTTTTTCCACCAAAACAACTTTATTTTTCAAAATAGTGTTCTTTCACAAAGATCATTTAATTTAGAAAGCAAGGAAACATTCTCATTTTTTCAAACTTTCATTTTCTTTTCAATGCATGCAACTTTATTTTTAAAAGATCATTTTCTTTTAACATGCAATCAAATTTATTTTTCATTTTCTGTTATCCTTTTTAAGCATTTCATATTTTTAAGAAGTTGTTGACAAAAAGATTCAAGCTCATCATAAGTCATATCAACATCTTCTTCTACCTCGGATTCGGTAGTTACCTCAAGGGGGTTATCCCCTTGGACCATGTAGTACACGTTGGAAGCGTCACTTCCAACATCCGAGTCGCTCCCCGCATAATATTGTTCTTTTTCGCCAAGGAGAGAATTGTGTTCCATACTACAAAAGCCGAGTCAAGATTAGCAACCCTAGATAAATAAACATCATTAGGGTAGATCTTAAAGCATTTAGGGCTTTTGCATTAGCCTCAATATTTTTTCCATTTAAACAATATGAATCTCTAGTAGTGGCAAAATAAACATGAATACCTATGCCTTTGAGGTACAAAGACATCTTAACCTTTCAAGTTTGAATGTTAAGGATGTCAAAGGTGTGAGGTGACATGAAATCCATGGTGTGTGTACAAATATTGTGATTAGCCTAAAATGAGGATCTTTAACTCTAGGTTGTAAGACCCAAATCAAGAGCACATGGCTCTGATACCATTGTAAATCACCTAGAGGGGGGTGAATAGGTGAAGGCTAATCTAATGGTCACTAAATGCGGAATTAAAAACTTATTACACTAAACACCACGTATAACACAAGAGTGTAGCCGAATTCCCCGTGAAGGGCTCTGGACTAACTCCTCAAGATTCTTCTAAATAAGAGTTGAGGTGCCGCGTTGGCTCTCTTGGTTGAATACAAGTGTTAGCAACCAATCCCCAAGCATATAACAATTAAGCTCACAATATATATCAAGCATATAAGATGAAAGTAATAAAAGCATGCAAGATATAAACAAGAGTAAGAGATAGAGAGTGAGCAATCGCAAACGCGGGAGATTTGCTTCGAGGTTCGAGCACACTTGCTCTACGTCCCCGCCTTCAACACTTGAAGGATTTCCCTATAAAACCGATCCCACCGGATCACTCGATGCCGCAACACCTACAAGGAGTTCCCACTAGAACTCTTGGACTCTCTAGTCCCGTACACATCGCAAGCCCACAAGCTCGCCGAGGCCGCACCTCAAACACCGAGTTCACACACGAACTCGAAACACCGCGAACCCGCAAGTCCGCCTCCTCAAAGTACAAAGTAGAACTTTGGTGATCACAATACTTTGATCACCTAAAATCCTCTCACAACAAATCCCTATAGGTAGAATATGCAATGGATGGCTCAAGTGTTGTGTGAGAAAATAAGGATTGAAATGGTAGAGGAAAAACTCAAGAAAATCACTCTAAAACACTCTTGATAAACTCCCCTTTGATTGGAAATATTTGCTCTCAAAACAAGTGGAGAAACCTCTTAATAGATGAGGGAAAAACTGGTACAAAGCCACTTGAAAAGCTTAGAGAAAACAGCCCACAAACCCCCCATAATATAGGCTAGAAAAACTAGCCGTTGGGGCAAAATATCAGCCTGACGGCTGACCGTCGACCGGGCCGGTCGGCCGCCAACGGTCAGAAATCTAACCGTTGGGGCAGCGGTCGACCGGCCCGGTCGACCGAGACCCTGGAACAGAGAACAGTCTTCTCTGTCGGTCGACCGTCCCGATCGACCGGGGCTTTCCAGAGAGCAGAGGCTCTCTGCGGTCGACCGGCCCTCCAGCAATCCTGGCATGCACGTTCTGTGCACGTCAGTCGATCGACCCGGTCGACCGACTTCAAGCTCGGTCGACCGGTCCGGTCGACCGACAGAAGCCAGGTCAGGACATTATAGGGATCAAAAAACTTGATCATTTTGGCTCAATAAAATCCCATAAAATCATGAAAAATCTACAAAAATAGTTTTAACATTGTACTTTGATAATCAAACATGCTTGAACAAAATCAAGACATATTACAAACAATTTGAACTATTTTTATAACTTGAAAATTTTGGCTAAAAACGAAAACTGTATTTTTCCAAAATTTGTTTTTCCAAAACTTCTCGAAATACAAAATAAGATATTTTAAACACTTTTAAAGCATAGAGTGTATGAAAATGATCCACTACACATACATGGTGAAATATCTATGTTTTGACATTAAGCTCTAAATTTGGTTTTGGTTAAACATATATACTTGAATTCCAAAAAACCAAACCGGTATTTTTCAAAAAGAAAATTCTTTTGTATTTTCCAAATAAAAATTCTTTTATGAAAAACTTATCTAAATCAAGAGTGTGTGTGTGTAAGATATACTTGAGCAATCCACCAACTATTCTATCCTTTACATTTTAATCTAAAAACAAACCTAGACACAAGTCTTGATCTTGAAGGTCTTCACTTGAAGTCTTCACATCTTCTTGACTTGGTCCAAACATGATCCAACGAGCTAGACTCCTCTTGAGTACTTGATGCCCAAGCTCTTGAATCAAACCGTGCTAGCTCCAAAACTTGACTTTAATTCCTTGTTAAAGCTACGCACCTACTAAGATCTTGATCACAAATCTGAAATTAAATAAACACAAGATCATTAGTACTATACTACATGAGTGATCATCATCAAAACTAGAGTGATGGGCCTTTGGGCCAACACTAGAAAAGGAGTATATGGAGCTAAATGTTGAAAAGTTGGTTGACTATATGACTCGGGAGAGTTGCATCTTTGCTGATCTGACGAAGAGTGGAGATGATTATTCCAGTTTTTTTCATAAATTGGGATTGGGGCATATGTTGAGTCGGTAAAAACAATCTGACATACTTGGTTAGTTTAAGTAATGCAATGTCGGGTTGGTGATATCCAGAGTCAAAAGAGGTTGGGGTAAAATATGGATTCATACTATTATGGAAAAATTATGGTGATGATCTATTTCATACAAAAATAAGAACAAACAAAGGCAAACAAATAAATAAACAAAAAGAAAGAAAAAATCTAGCCTATGTTGGGGCAGACATTAGACCTAGACAACTCCTAATTGGTTGACTGTCTAGGAGAGGTATTTACAGTAGCCTAACTATAGATAATTGGTCAGGTAGAGATAAACAGAGTGGGAGGTATCCGTGCAGAGCAACGGGCCTTAGTTACGCCAAATCACTGATTTTGAGAATCTTAACTCTTAATCTCCAACCTTAGACACCGATTTGACCAGAGTCAAACTGTAACAACTTCGTTCCGAAGTCAATCTCCTATTAAGCTCGAGATGTCCCTAGGACCAACGTCTACCCAGTTTAGTTAGGCTGGGTTAATGAGTGAGGAGATGATTTTTGGGCTAAGGAAGGGTAATGACTCTCCCACCTTATCTTATTTATAGGTTAAGCCCTTAATTCATTTTAGTGCTCGTGTGCATGTATACAGGTAAAAATAACACTCAAGCTATGTATTATACAAGTGTGTTTCCTAATCTACATATGATGCTGATGTACCTTTGCTTCAGCACTCTTCAACAGTAATGTAAAATTAAACAAATTAAACAAATGCTTAAATCCAAGTCTAATAGTTTTTTTAACTTAACAATCACGGGTTACTGTTGAGTTATAAACTGTGTACAAATTAAGTTAATAATGAAACTTACAAATGCAGAAGTTGTATTTTGCAGAGTGTAATTGTTGGCCAAAGGCCCATCACTCTAGTTTGATGATGATCAACTCATGTAGTTATGTTTACTAATGATCTTGTGTTTAATTAGTGACAGATTTGTTATCAAGATCTTAGTAGGGTTGGAGCTTCAACAAAGGATTTTAAGACAAGTTTTGGAGCTAGCACCGGTTTTGATTCACGAGCCTATGCATCAAGACCACATCAAGTACTCAAGAGGAGTCGAGCTCGTTGGATTGCATTTGGACCAAGTCAAGATGATGAGAAGACTTCAAGGGGAAAACTTCAAGATCAAGACTTGTGTCTAGGTAAAAGATTTAGTTTTTAGAATATTTTGTTTTAGTTAAAA